>PVJI01006152.1:0-89350 GCA_004026765.1 Micronycteris hirsuta
TGAACTTCTTGGCTAGTCTAGTTTGAGGTCATTAGCAATAGGTACTCACAGATTCAGGTCTTTTTTTTTTCTTTAATCTTCACCAAAGGACATTTTTCATTGCTTTTAGAGAGAGGGTGGGGAGAGAGAGAAAGAGAGAGAGACATGGATATGTGAGAGAAACATTGATCAATTGCCTCCCATACATGTCCTGTCTGGGGATCCAACCTGCAACCTGCATATGTGCCCTGACCAGGAATTGAACCTTCCACCTACCGGTGTATGAGATGATGCTCCAACCAACCAAGCCACCCATCCAGGGCCACAGATTCAGTTCTGATGGGTGTCAGTTCTCTACAACATTTTAAGCCCCACCCTTAGGTTCAATTACAGTACAGTTGCAGGCTTGTGGCAAAGACTTGTAGATCCTCAGATTAATATAACATTTCTATTTTCTGGGGGGAGTCCATGGGCTGAGAAAGAAAGTACATCGTGATCAGAGAATGTAATATGCGTTTCCATGAGAATATCACATTTGCAGTGTTAGTGTGTGCTTGCACATCCTAATAATGGCTCTTTTTTTTTTTAAAGCAAAAGTAGC
This sequence comes from Micronycteris hirsuta, assembly GCA_004026765.1. Taxonomy (NCBI): domain Eukaryota; kingdom Metazoa; phylum Chordata; class Mammalia; order Chiroptera; family Phyllostomidae; genus Micronycteris; species Micronycteris hirsuta. The sequence goes on from PVJI01006152.1 coordinate 581, forward strand.
TGTAGTCATACTCCCTCTTAATCTGTTAAAACTGTGTCATTATGCTCACAAAGACACATTCCAGAAAGGGTCTGGGTGATGGATTCCTAATGTGAAAAGACACTTGATCAGGTGATACTTCAGATCACTAAGTTCATTTAGCTGAGGGAAGTTTCTAAGCCAGTCTCCCAGTTGATCATCAAAGTTTTCTTAATTTTAAAAAATTCCTCTAGCTCTTAAAGTCTGTATCAGAAGGAGAAGGAAAAAGAAAATTGGCCTCAGCCATTTTCTTTACATTGAAAAAAATACATGTCAGAGACCCAAGATGGTAGAGGAGTAAATAGAAGCTACACTAACCTCCTCCCAGGACTAAATTGGAATTACAACTAAATTATAGAAAAATCATCCTTAATAATCAACTGAACACTAGCTAGAGAGAAGCCTTATTATAACCACAGACAGACGGAAGAAGCCACATCACCACAACGAGACTGGTAGGGAGTGCACAAGAAGCAAGAGGGCTGGCTGGACTCCCATGGGTGGCAGCTGAAGTCCTGGAGAGATATTTCAGTGGCTGGAGGGTTCCCCCTGAGAAGTGTGGGGTCGAAACCCAAGCTGAGCTCCCCAGCCTACACCACCAGATCCAGGAAAAGAAAACAGATAACATCCAGCTGTGAAAAGCAGCAAGGTTTCTGTCCAGGGAGAGACAGCTGGAGATACAGAGAGCCTCCTAAAGGGCCAACACACACACAAAAAATTTGTTTGCAGCCACCTACCTTGGGCTGTAGCAGTGGGGGGGCAGGGTGGACTAGAGACACATGAGGAAAGTCTGAGGCTAGTGGCTCTGGGGAGAGAACTGAAGGAACAGCTGCCAGAATCCCTGTGCTGAGTCATTCCCCATACTGCGGGAGCCATCTTTTCAGGCAAAGCACTCCCCTCCAGGTGGCATCAGCCTGAGGGGAAGCAGTAGCTCCCCACAGGAATTACTCTGACCCACCCAGTGGTGCTTAAGCCCTGTTGCTGAGGAGTACAACTAGAAGAATTTCCCTCTTTAAGCCTAACAGAAACCTGCAGGCAGAGGAGGAACTTTGGGAGCTCTGAGACTGTAACTGAGCCTCTCTTGGCTGTGGCATTGATAAAAACCAGCCCTGGTGCACAGCCTGGTTCTTTCTGCACACAAACAGGCCCAGCAGAGGTAGCCACAGCTATGGATTGCTGATAGCTCCAAACAGGTTGTCCAGGACAAGTCACAGGCAGCATTTGACATAGGGCTGAACCAGAGTTTGTGCAGATCTACCTAATACATAGAAACAAACACAAAGAGGCAGCCAAAGCAGAAATAAAAAAGAAACAGGTCCCAAATGAAAGAATAAGAAAATTCTCCAGAAGAAAAGCTAGATGAAATAGAGACAAGCAATTCATCAGATACAGAATTTAGAGTAATGATTACAAGAGTACTCAACAACATGAAAAAAGACATATAAACCATAAAAAAGGACCAGTCAAAACTAAAGAATGCAATATCTGAAATAAATAATACACTGGAAGAAACAAACAGTAGACTAGACGAAGCAGAGGATCAAATCAGTGATTTGGAAGACAGGGTAGAAAAAAACATCTAAGCAGAGCAGCAAAAAGGAAAAAGAATTTTTAAAAATGAGGAGAGCTTAAGAAATTTTTGGGACAGCATGAAGTCTAACAATATTTACATCATGAAATACCAGGAGAAGAGAGTCAGAGTGTGACCAAGGGATCAAGAACCTATTTGAAGAAATAATGACCCAAAACTTCCCAAATCTGGTGAAGGAAGAAAGACACACAAGTCCAGGAAGCACAGAAAATCCCAAACAAGTTGGACCCAAAGAGGCCTACACCAAGACACATCATAATTAAAATGGCAAGGCTTAAAGACAAAGAGAGAATCATAAAAGCTACAAGAGAAAAGTAAGTAGTTACATAACAAGGGAGAACCAATTAAACTGTCATCTGATTTCTCAACAGAAATATTTCAGGTGAGAAGGGAGTGGCATGAAATATTCAAGGTGATGAAAAGCAAGGACATACAACTAAGGCTACTTTACCCAGCAAGACTATCATTTAAAATCAAAGGAGAAATAAGGAGCTTCTCAGACAAGAAAAAAGTAAAAGAGTTTGTTAAACCAAACCAGTATTGCAACAAATGTTAAAGGGCTTGCTAGAAGAAGAAGAAGAAGAAGAAGAAGAAGAAAGACAAGAAGGAGGAGGAGGAGAAGAAGGAGAAAATGAAAACAAAAAAAAAGAAGAAAATAGTCTAACAATTAAATGGCACTAAATATGTATCTATCAATAATCACCTTAAGTTTAAATGGCTTAAATGCCCCAAAACACATAGGGTAGATGAATGGATAGGAAAACAAGACTCGTATATATGCTGTCTCCAAGAGACCTGAAGAAAGAAATTGAAAAAGATACAAATAACTGGAAGCACATATTGTGTTCATGGATAGGAAGACTTAAGATCATTGAAATGTCCATACTACCCAAAGCAATCTGTAGATTCAATGCAATTCCTATAAATATTCCAATGATGTATTTCACAGAACAAGAAAAATATTTCAAGCTTTCACAAAAGGCCCTGCATAGCAACAGTGATCCTGAGAAAGAAGAACAAAGTTGGAGGACTCATGCTACCTAGTAAGAAACAATACTATGAGGTCATAATAATCAAAACAGCATGGTATTGGCATAGAAACAGACACATAGATCAATGGAACAGAATAGAGAGCCCAGAAATAAGCCCATACAATTATAGTCATTTAATATTTGACAGAATAAGCAAACACATACAATGAGCTACAGATAGTCTATTCAACAAATGGTGTTGGGTCTACAGCCATACCACCCTGAACACGCCCCATCTCGTCCTATAAATGGTGTTGGGAAAATTGGGCAGATATGTACAGAAAAATGAAACTAGGCTACCTTCTTACAACACACACAAGAATAAATTCTAAATGGATGAAAAACTTAAATGTCAGACCTGAAATCATAAAAACCATAGAAGAAAAGATAGGCAGCAAAACCTCGTACATTGCTCATAGCAATATTTTATCGGATATATCTCCCCAGGAAAGGGAAACAAAGGAAAAATAAACAAATGGAACTACATCAAACTAAATAGTTTTTGCACAGCAAAGGAAACATCAACAAAATAAAAAGACAACCCACAGAATGGGAGAACATATTAGCTGATACATCTGATAAGAGGTTAATATCTAAAATTTATAAAGAACTTACAAAACTTAACACACACACACAAAAAAACAAACAAACAACCAAATTGAAAAATGGGCAAAGAACATGAATAAACAACTCTCCAAAGAAGACATACAGATGGCCAACAGACATATGAAAAGATACTCAATGTCACTAATCATCAGAGAAATGTGAATTAAAACCACAATGAGATATTATCTCACACTGTCAGAATGGCCATTATCAATAAATCAACAAACAACATGCGCTGGTGAGGATGTGAAAATAGGGAAACCCTAGTGCACTGTTGGTGGGAATGTAGATTTGTTGTAGCCACTGTGGAAAGTGGTATGCAGATACCTCAAAAAATTAGAAATGGACCTGCCTTTTGACCCAGAGATCCCACTTCTGGGAATATATCCAAAGCAACCCAAAACACTAATTTGAAAGAACATAAATACTCCTATGTTCACTGCAGCATTATTTACAATCGCCAAGATATGAAAGCAGCCCAAGTGTCCATCAGTAGATGAATGGATAATAGATGAGACATTCATACAATAGAATACTACTCGGCCATAAAAAAGAAGAAATTTTAGCCTTTGCAACAGTGTGGATGGACCTGGAGAACATTATGCTAAGTGAAATGAGCCAGTCAGAGAAAGAAAAATGCAACATGATTTCATTCATATGTGGAATCTAATGAACAACTGAACTAACAAGGAAAATGGGGACAGACTCATAGATAGAGGCAGGATAACAGCTAAGGGGCAGGGAGAGGGTAGGAGGTGGAAGGAATGAGCAAAAAGGAAAAAGGACTCATGGCCATAAACAATAGTGTGGTGATTGAAGGAGGGAAGAGGGTCTGGGGACTAAATGGTAATGGGAAAAATACAATTAAAAAAAGAAAAAAGAATAAAAAGAAAAAAAAAAAACTCGCATGGCTCGTGCTCACGTTCCTCAGAAGCACAGTCACCACAAACCAGCTGCACCTGCCCTAGTCGGTGAGCAGCGGCTTGTCTGCTCCCATCTAGGATTCAACAGATGTTTTCTGTGAAGGGCCACATAGTAAATATTTTTGGCCTTGCAGGTCCTGCGGTCTCTGTCACAGTGACTCAGCATTGCCATTGTAAGCCAGAAGCAGCAACAGGCAGCATGTAAATGTCTGAGCACGGCCGTCTCTATAGAATGTTGTTTATGAAAGGAGGCCATGGGCCACAACGTACCCATGGCCCATGGTTTTGGACTTCTAATCTAAAGTGCTAATTGTCTACAAACTAAAAATCCTGAAAGTTTAAAATACACACACACACATACATATGAGGGGGACCCCCAAAAACCCAGAATTTATTTATAAAAAATTGTATGTTTATTCTTACATGTTTAAACTTCAGTCAGTTTCAAAGTAGTCTCCATTTGATGCAATATACCTATTGAGATGTTTTTTCCATTGCTCTAAACAATTTTTTATCTTGTTGATTTTGATGCCTTTTGGTACTTCTGCCATTTTTTGTTTTACCTCTTCCACATCGGCAAAACATTTCCCTTTGAGGACTTTTCTTCATCCAGGGAAACAAAAAAAAGTCACTCAGGGTGACAGCTGGTGAATAGGGAGGGTGGGCGCAGGGAGGGGTCATGCTGTTTTGTCTCAAAAACTGCCCAACACTCAGCATGGTGTGGGCAGGCGCATTGATAAATCACCCATCATGAAATGGGCAAATAAGTTGAAAGAGTCTTCCAGAAAAATTCACTGAAGCCTAATACAGCCTCTCACAACAACACCAGCTGGTACACTGATACAGATGGGTTTCTAGAACACTCACCTAGCAGGGGAAGCCTGTACTACAAGGAGCCTGCCCTCTAGATGATAATTCTCCTTTTTGGGGGGTCTCCCCTTTCATTGTACCCTTATTTGAGCTTCCCTCTGACCAGCCCTTCTACATTGACCTTTACTAGAATTGGCAGATTTAAGGCTATCCTGGTACAGCTGTGAATAAGTTGTGGGGCCTGAGCCTGTGGAAATTGCCCTCTACACGCAGGCGAGCTGGGAGGGGCGGCATCTGTGTGCAGACTCCGCGTGTTTGGATGCCTCCACCTTCGGGCTGTGTGCTCTGAGAGTCCCTCTCAGCTTTCGGTGTCAGGGGCTGAGTGACAGTGTCTACACTGCAGACTCTTGTTATCCGGGGAGAGTCTCACAGAAAATCTTACTCCTGGGGTCCCCTTTCTCTGAATTGCATGCAGGACACTTGCTGCCCTTCCCTTACAAAAACGTGACAATCTCTGATGTGCTCTAATCGAATTATGCAGTTACAGGTGACTTCACATTGTTGCCTTTACTTGGACCCACACACCTGTCATCAGGATTAGACTTCAGCACCCCAGGGAAGTTGTGAAACACCCTCAGGGGGGCTTAGGAGAGTCCGGGGCCCCGAGGGGTCCCCTGTAGACCGGAGGAGAACTGCTCCTCTCTGCTCCACTGTGACTTGGGGCCTCGTTTCCACTGAGAGGGGCTGCTTCCTGACTGAGTCCCTGGTGCAGAGCCCATGACTTGCCAGGCACTGTGTCACCCCACCCCTCCCCTAATGGCTTTTGGTTAACAGAGTTCATCGATTTAACACTTAACAAATAATGATGCAGATCCATTCACAATTATTTGTGATGGTGTTTTTCCAGAGAGAGTTCCTGAAGACTGTTTCTCCTGGTTTACCACAACTACTGGCCCCCATTTCCTCTGCCCAAGCCCTCCGTGGTGCCTGTTCCTGCTGGGCAGCAGGCAGCGAAAGTGTACAAAGGACTTAATCCTCTCTGTCACTGACTTGCTGAGCCGCTTCCACTTAGGCCCCTGCAGTCCTGTCTAAAGGAAAGTGAAACCACATCATCCCCATTGTGAAGTCATTTTTCTGTAGAATCTTTAATTTCCTAGTTCCATTTTTTAAAAAAATATGATTTAGCTTATTCTTAGCATTAAGCCAGAGTTGGGCATTTTGAATGAAAGAAACTATTGCTGGTGAAGTCCTTTCAATGAATGAAGGAAGAGAGCTTTCTTGGATGTATTTTTACGACTATCTTCCATGTTCACTTGAAGGTGTCGTGACTGATGAGTGTGGGCCAAAAAGTGAGGTATCTCAGCAGCTAGTGTAAAAGAAGGGGACAATCACAGGGGTGGAAGTTGCTCTGCCATCGAGACTTGTGTTCTCTCCTCAGTCAGTGAAATCTTTCTTTTTAAACAAGGAAAACTCTCTGGCTTTGAAATGCTACTTTTTAGCTTCCAAAACAGGAAGAGGTTGTGAAAGAGCCAAAAACATCCTGGAAATGGGTCCTGGAGCCTGTGTCAAGGAGCATGAGTCAGTGACACCGAATTAATCACGACAGCCATGCTGGGGGCAGCAGCAGGGCGCCCGGGCACACAGGGCCCACCAGCAAGGTCTGGGGCTCCCCACATCAGAACCACATGGGGTGGTCAGGGTGGGGATTCTAACAGTAAATGATGCGGCCCACTCTCCCCAAACTCCCAGCCCCTTCTTACTGCTTGAGTGTTGTATCCATCAGGCCTGGAGGTGAAAATGTTGCCATAAAATATAGCCATTCCCTCACCTGGGTGCTTGGATGGCAAAGGGACAGGCATGTACCATAGAGCAGGTACAATCTCTGTCTTTAGCAGTTTTAAGGTCTAAGGTGTGAGTGAGGCAGAACAACTCACAAGAAACCAGTTGAGATACATAATATACCACATACACGCAGAGCAGGTGTGACCCGCAAACCCAGTGGCACCTGGGAGACCCGTCATGTAACTAGGGAGGGAGCGGGAAGGCATCCACTGGCTCATGTCTTTGTCAGTCTGCAGCGCTGCAGGTGACCCTTAACCGTGAACTGGCTTGGCTTCCTTTGGGGAAGTATTCAAGTAGGGCAGGCAGGTGGGCAAGGTGGCTGTCACCTAGCTGCTATATGTTGCTCTCTCAAAAAAAGAGGGTCCTAGGCAGAACCCCACTTCCCAAAGCACTGATTATCAGAGCTTTGTAGATGTCCGCCATTCGTTCTCCTATTCAATGTGTATTCGTGGAGCCCCTAGCACAGCATCAGGCCCGGGGAATACAGTGAGAACAGCCCTGACATGATCTCTGTCCTAACTCACAATGCACGAGGTGGTCGGTAATCCCACAAAGGAACCATAAAGGGAGGGTGCGGACTGCTAGAGAGCACATCATTGTGTCTGTTTATTGCTGCTATCGTATTTAAATCTGGAATGTTCGTAGCACTGAGCCAGCACAGAGTAAGCCATCATATATTATATATGTGCATTCCTTCCTGTCCACTTTCCCTCTCTGCACCTTGCTACCTGACTTTGGGGACCTAATCGTAGAGACCAGTTTTTGGATGGGTCCCTCGCTGTCTTAACTCCCAGCACTCGCTGTCTCTGAAACTTGGATGGAGTAGATGACCTGGTACCTCTCAACCCAAGACTTGCTGTCTGAACTCTCAGTGTCTGAGTACAGGAATCAATAGATTTGGAGAGAGAGCAAGAGCTGGCTGGAGCCATAAATGAGGGCCAGTAAAGGGCTGTGCCTCCCAGGTAGGACACTGGGGCCTCGGACGCTGTGACTCAGTGATGACTGACACTGAGTGAAGGCCTGCGGGACTGTTGGCAGCAATATAAAACGGAAATCATTAATGGAATACAGCTCGATCTCAGGACTTTGGTCTTGTGGCTGTCATGTAGTCCATTTTTCAGGCTCTAGAGGCAGGCTGGACCTTAACCTGCTCGTTTGGGCCCGGCTCTGCCAGCAAAGATAAATTTGCAGAACTTTGTCCTTTTGAAGAGGCCGCCTTGGAGGAAACAGAAAAGGCTCCTAGCTTTCTGAACTCCTCTCCAGGTAGGTATCTCTGGATGGCCTTACCCATTGGGTCTTCCTTCTTTCTAGGCAGCTCTGTGTGCATGGGGGTGACATTGAGAGAGGTTAAGAATGAAGCCAACTGCAGTAACAGTGACAAGCAGAGCTGATGAACACAAAGGGTCAAGGTCCTCGGTAGCATTTTGAGTCACTGGATCAAGTCTCAACTGAAACCACTGTTCCTCTGAACTCCTGACTTCCCTGAGGTAGTAAACTCCCTCCGTGGTTAAACCCGGAATCGGTCTTTCTAACCTCTCAGTGGGAAGACTCCCAATGGACACACGGGCCCGTTCTTTCCCCAAGCGTCTCAGGATTCCTCTTGCCCTGCCCCTTGTTTGTCAGGACACTAATAAATTTTTCTGAAAAGTGTGTAAAGCAATTTATGGCAGGGAGAGAGTTTGAAGAGGAGGAATCAGAAAAGAGAGAAGCATATGTCCACAAACCTCTGTGACCGAGAGGGTAGATTCAATTGTTCAAAAACGTGTATTGAGGGTGGAAGGTGGGATGGGTGGGAGGTGGGATAGGTGGGCTGGCGGGGAGGAGAGGGGGGAAATGGAGACAACTGTACTTGAACAACAAAAAAAATACTAATAAAAAAGAAAAAGAAAACATGTATTGAGTGCCTACTGTGTGCCAGGTAGTATTCACTATGCACCAAGGTACTATTCTCCCAAAGCTGGCATCCTGGAAGGGGCAGGGTCAGGAGACACAATGTACAAATGGATCAATAAACAAAGGGACTGGGTAGTGACAGTGCTACACAGAGAATCACAACAGGCTGGTGGCATTTCTGTTCTGGTCAAACAGGGGTGGATCTGCCACACTCTCCTCCCACTGAGGGCAGCCAGAAGGCACAGGGCGGCTATCTGAGGACTCAAAGCAATAAATGGGAACAGGGAGATTTAGGAAGAGAACCAGAATTCAAAATACTACCGAACTGCTGGAGTTTCCCATTTTCCTGCCTCTGGTGTCTCTGGGCCTGGCCTCAGAGACAACATGGAACCGGAAACTGCACAGGAGACAGACAAAAACATTTCCAGAAGAGGCCCTCGATTGCTGGTCTGGGAATGGGAAAGAGCCCCGATAGTCAGAGAGAGTATAGAAGACCCTGGTTTATTTCCGTGTTTTCCATCTTTCCGGCTCAGGCCCCAGGCAGCCAGTGACAATAGTGACAGCGATGGCAGTGGCAGCCAGACCCATGACCAGAGCACTGAGGGAGGTGACCCTTCACTCTGCCCAAGGAACTGCAGAGCTGAGAACATGGGGGAAACCCCTGCTGCTTTTTCCCCTCTCCCTCTCTGTATATCCCATGTTGCTTTTTGACAGAGCAGGGAAACAAAAACCCTGACTTTTTAGCCAAAAGGCCAAGGTGAGGTTGGAGGGAACAGTATCCCCTAGAACTAGAAAGTGTTGGGGACCTCATGGAGGAGAGGGGCTAAAGAAAATGACCCCATAATGTGGTATATGAATGTCTGAACTCACCCCAAAGCTGACCCAGTGCAGCATAGCAAAGGATTTAGAATTGAGCTTCCAGATCCAAGATTAGCGCACAAACCAAACAGATTGGAATAGCCCTGGGAAGCCTTAAGAAGACATTGTTTAGTGGTTATAGCCCAGAGAAGGCAGACAAAAACTTGCAGCCTAAACCTAACCAAGCTCATTGCCTGATTTTTTTTAAAAAATCAACATTTCCATAGGATTTAAACAAGACCCTCAGTCCCATAACAATGTGCAAAATGCCCAGGGTACAAACCAAAATTACTTGGTATCTGGAGACCCAGGAAAATCTCAGTGTTTGTCAAGGAAAAACACAAAAAGACAATCAAGAGACAACACCTTTGGGATGTTGGAACATAGTTGGAACTGAGACATTAAAGCAGCTAATACAATCCTGATCCAGGAAGAAAGGGCAAATATCCTTGGAGTGAGTACAGGGATAGTCTAATCAGAAAGACAAGTGATACGAAAAGAATCAAATTTAAGTTCTGGAAATAAAAATATATAACCAAATGAAAACAGTCATTGGATAGACTTAATAACAGAATGTAAATGACAGCGTCAATAAACTTTAAAATAGTTAAATAGATCCATATAGGTAGATCGATATAAATTGGTCTATGGGTCAATACAAATTATTGAGCTGGAAAACAGAAAGGAAATAGATTGAAAAATAAATCCTCCGGCACCTGTGGGACCATACCAAAAGGTCTTTCTTGTCATCAGTCTCAGTGGGGGAGGAGAAAGAGTATAGTATAGAAAAAAGTTTTTTTAATAAATAATGGTTAAAAACTGCTTAAATTTGATGAAAGACAAAGTTACAGATTCAAGAAGCTCAGGGGCACCAAACAAGATAAGCTCAGGGAAACTTACTCATGCCCACCCATGTCATAACCTACTAAATGGAAAGACAAAGAATCCCAAAACCCAGAGAAAAACTGTACATCAAATATAGGGAACTATATTTGAATGACCTTGAGTTTCTCATGAGAAACCAAAGGCTAGAAGCCAGTGGAACATTTCTAAAGTGCTGGGAGCAAGGGGGAATAAAACTTGTCAACCCAGAATTCTATAATCTGTAAAAATAGCCTCGAGGAATAAAAGTGAAATAAAGACAGTCTCAGACTGTGCTTGCTAGGCAGCACATACACTGAAATTGGGTGAGGGCAGCCTGGCCCCTGAAGAAGTGTTGACACACAAATTCATGAAGCATTCCACAGTGTATAGCGTGCGGCACGGTAACCATAGTTAATAATATTGCATTGCATATTTGAAAGTTGCTAAAAGAGTGATCTTAAAAGTCCTCATGACAAAAACTTCTGTAACTGTGTGGTGACTGTTTCACAATATATACAAATCTTGAATAATTATGTTGTACACATGAAATTAATATAATGTAAGTCAATTATACCTCAATAAAAATAGAAGACATTCTCAGATGAAAACTAAGAATTCATTGTCAACAGACTTTCTCTAAAAGAAGTACTTAGGGAAGCTCTTCAGACAGAAGGGATATGATACTGGAGGGGATGCTGGAACATTAGGAACAAAGGAACAGCAACAGAGGTGGTAAATATCTGGGAAAATGAAATAGATTTTTTCTCCTAAGTAATTTAAAATAGATATGATAGGCCCTGGCTGGTGTAGTTCAGTGGATTGAGCGCGGGCTGGGAACCAAGTGGTCCCGGTTCGATTCCCAGTCGGGGCACATGCCTGGGTTGCGGGCCAGGTCCCCGTGAGGGCCATGTGAGAGGCAACCATACATTGCTGTTTCTCTCCCTCTCTGTCTCCCTCCCTTCCCCTCTCTCTAAAAATAAATAAAAATAATAAAAAAAATTAAAAAAAATTTATAAAATAGATATGATAGTTGAAAGCAAAAATTATTACATTGTTTGTTGGGTTTTCAATTTATGTGTATTTAATATACATGACAATTACACCTGGAAAGCAGGAAGATAAAGGGGCCCATATGTCCATGAGGTTTCTACCTTCCATTTGAAGTGGCAAAACATTAATTCTGACAGACTGAAAAGTTAACTATGTATACTGTAACTCCTAAAGCAGCTCTACATGTCTAAACAATGCAAAGAAACATAGTCAAAAACTCAATAGATGAATTAAAATGGAACACTAAATATATTCAAAAAAGCCAAAAGAATGGAGGAAAAAAAGACAAAGAAATGAAAAAGCAAATAAACAAAAACAAAAAAATGGCAGACCTAAATCCAAACATATCAATAATTACATTAAAAGTAAATGATACCTCGGACAAGGGCTTGATCTCCAAAATATATAAAGAACTCACACAACTGCACTCCAGGAAGACAAACAATCCAATTAGAAAATGGGCAAAGGACTTGAACAGACACTTCTCCAAGGAGGACATACAGAGGGCCCAGAGACATATGAAAAGATGCTCAGCATCACTAGCCATTAGAGAGATGCAAATTAAAACCACAATGAGGTACCAATTCACACCAGTCAGAATGGCCATCATAAACAAATCAACAAACAACAAGTGTTGGAGAGGATGTGGAGAAAAGGGAACCCTCCTGCACTGTTGGTGGGAATGCAGACTGGTGAAGCCACTGTGGAAAACAGTGTGGAATTCCCTCAGAAAACTAAAAATGGAACTGCCTTTTGACCCAGCAATTCCACTACTGGGACTATACCCTAAGAGCCCTGAAACACCAATCCAAAAGAACCTATCACCCCAATGTTCATAGCAGCACAATTTACAATAGCCAAGTGCTGGAAGCAACCTAAGTGCCCATCAGCAAATGAGTGGATCAAGAAACTATGGTACATTTACACAATGGAATTCTACACAGCAGGGAGAAAGAAGGAGCTCCTACCCTTTGCTACAGCATGGATGGAACTGGAAAGCATTACTCTAAATAAGCCAGGAGGTGAGGGACAAATACCATATGATCTCACCTTTAACTGGAACATAATCAACAAAAGTAAAAAGCAAGCAAAACATAACCAGGGACATTGAAATTAAGAGCAATCTAACAATAGCCAGAGGGGAGGGTGGAGGGGACAGTGGGGAGAAGTGTTTTCAGGAACTACTATAAAAGACACAAAGACAAAACCAAGAGGGAGGGTGAAAGCAAGGGAGGGAGGTGTGTTTGACTGGGGTGGGGTGGGGTGGGGGAGTGGAGGGGGAATTCAGACAACTGTAATTAAACAACAATAAAGTAATTTTTTAAAAAAAGTAAATGATGTGAACATACCAATTAAAGGCAGCAAATTTCAGGAAGATTTGAGGGGAGTAGAAAGACCCAACTATATCATAACAACAAAAAAGACTTTATAAATATAGCTTCATTGGTAAGTTAAAAGAAAAGGGCGGGAAAATACATACTCTGCAAACACCAAGTGTGGTAATGTCCATGCAAACATCAACTATAAGCAATGGGATTTGACTGTGTTTTTGCTGGGACTACAAATGATTTAGCCACTTTGTAAACATGATTGACATTATCTGTGAAGAACACATACCATGTCACCCACAGTCCCCCTCCTAAGGTATCTCCAATAGAAATGTACACACAGATGTACGAAAGGACTTGTTCTAGAATGTTCATGGCCATGTTATAACACCAAACAGAAAGAACTCAAGTGTCTACAAACAATTGAATGGATAAAGTGTGGTATACCCACACACTGAATATACTATGCAGCAGTTTGTAACTGAAGGAACCCACAATGACATGGATGAGTTTTGCAGCCATCTCGTTGAGTGACAGAAGCCAGACACAAAGGAGTCCACTCAGAAAGAGACAAAACCAGCCGATAGGGTTGGACATCAGGAGAGCAGGTGTTTGGGGAAGGTGGAGAGATGATTGGAAGGAGACTGGAAACATTCTACTGCTTGCTCTGGGTGGTAGTTTTATGGTCTATATGTCTTATGCACCTTTCTGTAAGTGTATTATAAATCAATAAAATTTTGGAAAAAAATTTGAAATTTAAAAATAGGCATGGAAGAGTTAACAGAAGAGGTGCTGATCTTGCTGCAGGAAGAAAGAAATCCCGAAGAGAAGTGATTTAGTGATTAGAATTAGGTAAACAAGTACTTATGAAGCATTTGCCATAGGCCAGAAATGTCCCGCCTGGTTTTCGTATGCATCGTCTTATTTAACCTGTCCCAGTCAACAAACGAGCAAATGGAGACTGCGATTGTGATCAAGTGCTGTTCAGGTGGTATCGGAGTAACTCTAATTCTCAGTGCCACGAGGTGGGAACCAGACCCTCTTTTCTTGACATGCCCCTACTCCCGGCCTCATACCAGACTCTGACCTTGTGTCCAAGGACATTCATACACCCCAGCCCCTGAGATGCATTGATTGTCCTGGAAGGCGAAGACGTTCCTACATCTAACTTGTATCCTTTCTGGAATTTCGCTGCCTGCAGTGCATTGTGAATTATACCATTTTCTTATAAACAGCCTAAGGAGAATGTGCTATATTTTGTTGTGTATAATAAAACCATCACTTGGTTAACTGTAAAAGTTTAAAATATGCCAAATTTTTATAACTTTGTCTTGTGACGCCTTCATTTCTTAATACATTTCGCGCCTCTGAAGACAAAAGGGGCTCAGGTCCTAGCGTTACCTCTGCTTCATGGATAAGAGATGAGCCTGAGAAAGGCTTCCCTTTTTGCTTTCCCTTCAGCGGTTCCCACTGTGCCACGCTGTCAGTGGTCAGGTCAACAGACCCTACGGTCGATAAGGGTGGCGCAGGGTTCCTTACAACATTCAGGAGAGGAGGCGAGGGTGGGATTCCTGGCCAGTGCCTTCTTTGGGATCGTTGCACAAACAAGGGGAGGCTGATGGCAAGTAGCCTGGGCTTCACGTCCTCCCTGGGTCTCCACAGGCCCGGGGGAAAGGTGGCACCAGGCTGCTTTGGGGTTCACTTGGTGGGCCCATTTTTTCTCCTTACAAGGCTTTTGCTTCGAGCTTTGTTTTTTCTAAACCTCCCTCCCCTGACTCTCCCCAGATCAAAGGCCACCCATCTGTGCCAGGGAGGGCAGGCCTGGTCCCTTGTGGAGGACATCTAACTACCCCAGCACATAAAGCAGTTCTCCCCAAATCCCTCCATACCAAGGGCTGAGGTCACGAGGGCAGGGAGAAGGGACCCAACCCCAAGCAGCCCAGCAAACTTTGGGTGCCAGGACCAAAAGTTTTGGGTGCAGCAGGCAGCTGAATCTAAGGTAGAAAGGAAAGGGCTCATCTCCAGGACCAACCTGGAGTGGAAAAGGAGCTGCCTGGCCTCTGGGTCACAGTCCCTGTGCTGGGCCAGCAGCAGAAGGGAGGCAGGAAGGAACTGCTTGGCCTGAAGCCCAGCTCCTGGTGGCACTGGCTAGGGGGCCAGGGAAGGGAGGGAAAAGAGGTGGGACTTGGGACAGCACCCAGCCAGCTGGGCCCTGCTCAGGTGCCTGCTGAGGCAGATTTCTCCCAGAGGGTGGTCTCCTCCACCTACTGTGTCAGGAGAAGAGGAGAGGAGCATCAGGAAGAGGGAGCAGAGAAAGAAGGAAGCACCAAGTCCAGGAGGACAGGAGCTGGAAGTGAGGACCGCTTCTTTCCCTCTGGTTTGAGGTTGAGGGTGGCTCAGGGAGCTAAGCAACAGGTGCAGATACATGTGAGTCCCAGCATGTCAGTGACCAACACTGTGAATTTGCCTTGACCTAGCAGATTCTTGGTCTCTGCCCTTGGGAAAGGGCTAACTAGCTATGTGCAGTGCTGTGGGGAGCATCAGAGTGGTCTGCATGTTGCTTGGCTCATAGTAAGTCCTAAATAAATGGTCTTTGTCATGGCAAAGACCTTAGCCTAGACTCTGGGCATAGGGTTGGGGGAGGTTGGCTGCAGCTGGCATCCCTGGAGTAATATGCTCCAGGATTCAAAACTTCCTAGGAAGGAAGAGACGAGGAAGACTGGGTGGCCCGCCCAGCTGCTCTGGCTCCGCAGGCGAGGCCTGTCTGATGCACAAGCTGCCTTTCGCTGAGGATTTCTGGCTGGAGCAAGTGGAAGGACCTGCTCGGCTGGAACATTTTTTTTTTGTCCCTCCCAGGCGACGTCGGATGGGTGTGTCAGGCAGGAGGTGATATTTGACGGGCTGCTGGCTGGCTGCTTCGGAGCCTGGTGCCAGGCAGGGTGCGAGCATGGCCTCCCCAGACCCACCGGCCACCAGCCATGCACCACCCGATGTGCCCCCAGGGTTGGCCCTGTTCTTCACCATCCCCTATGCCTTCTTCCTGCCAGAGCTGGTGAGTAACCCCTGCAGACAGGCTGGGGGCTGGGGCTGGGGTGCTCCCCTCCCAGGGGAGGAAGGGGGACCTGGGCCAGAGACTGGAACACTCTCTGCTCCCTCCTGCACTCCCCTCAGCCCCTGCGGTGAGGGTGGGTGGTGACTGTGGTGGGGGCGGGGGCTGCTATTCTGGATCTTCAGGAAGGTGTTGGAAACTTTTATGGCTTCATTTCTACAACTACTTGTTTGTGCTTTTCTAAAGTTCTAAATGGGGGACTCTGTCTTTCCTCCTGAGAGAGGAGGTCTTCCAGTATCTTCTTGTGAAGTCAGCTGACTTTGAACTTTGACTTAGGTGGACTCCTCACAGGAGGCAGCTTATGAGAACCTTGGCTATGGAATAGTTGGGGGGCCACCCTGGCTGCACATGAGAACCCGTCACCCCACTGGTCACTCTCTGCGGCACCCTAGCTGAATTGTTGTCCAGTTCCTGCCAGAGCTGGAGTGTTCTGCACGCAGTGTGCGCTGAGCTCGGTCCTTTCTAAGCTGCCGTCATCATCCCCTTGTCACTGCTGGGGACACTCAAGTCTGGCGAACAAAGCCGGGCAAAGGAGTTTGTTTTTCTGAGCCCTTCTGAAACACCTAGCTTGTGGGCGATATTTTCTTACAGGCTCTGAATGTGGCAGTGCTGCCCGGGGCAAAGAGGGAAAGGTAGAAAGCCGTTCCAACTTTCAATCGGACCTGGCCAGCCCTCTCACTCTCGTCATCTGCTTAGAAGGCTGGGCCCAGCTGAGTGACCTCTTGGCAAACCGGTTAAAGGGCGCCCACTAATGACAATCAGACAGGGAGCTAGGCAGGGCGGGACCAGCATTTGGGTGGCTCCAGCTGAACCTCACCCAAAAAGCAGGTTTCTGCCAGGCCTGACCCCCAGGGGACACAAGCGTGGGCATCCTGCCAAGCTGGTGACATCTTAGTGCTCTTGCAAGTTCACTGTGCCAGGACCTGGGCACATCCCTCACCTCAGAACAGCCACATGAATTGCCAGGATCGTGGTTGACTCAATCACATGGCTTGTGTCCAGCAGGCATGCCACCCTTCCCAGGGTCCCTGACTGCTAGAGAGAGACTGGTGAGCACTTCCTCCCCACTAGCCAGACTGTGCTCAGGGAGGTGACCATTCAGGGCAGTGGTACAAGCAAGGAGAGGCCATCCAGCCTGGTCAAGTTAGGGAGCAGTCTTCATGGAGAAGACTACTGTGCCTTTGAATCTCAAAGGATAGGCTCCATTTCTAGGCTGGGGCAGAGCGGTAGTGGGGGCTGGTGGCCAGCAGGGAGTGGGGGGTGGGGGGAGAGGAGAGGGAAAGGCCCAGAGGCAGGAAAGACCAACAGGCAGGAGGCTGGAGATATAGGCCTTCTAGAATCCAGAAGGTACCGGGGTGAGAGGGTTCATCCCTCGCACCCACCCCTATGACGCTGGCTCCTGCAAGTGGATTCCTGGGGGAGCCAAGTGCCTGCTGTGCTGATTTCCCCGCCGACTTCATTCTTGGTCCAGGATGCAGTCCTGGATTCCACGTTGCACTGAGCTGTCATGTCTCCTTTCCTCCTTTAGTCTGGGGTAACTCCTCAGTCTCTGTTTTAACACTTCGGAGACCACAGCCCAGTTATTTCATTCAATGTTCCTCCGTTTGGCACGTCTAATGTCTCCTCATTACAACTGCATTTTTACTTCACAAGTGATCCATACTCATTGTTGAAAACTTAGAAAACACAGAAAGAAATATCATTTGTATATTTTTTATATGTATACAGTGGTCCCCCTTATCCATAATTTTGCTTTCCGTGGTTTTAGTTACCCATGGTCGACCATGATCTGAAAATATTAAATGGGAAATTCCAGAAGTAAACAATTCATAAGTTTTAAATTATGCACCATTCTGAGCAGCATGATGAAGTCTCTCACTGTCCCGTTCTGTGCAGCCCAGGAGAGGAATCACTTCTCTGTCCGGCATCTCCATATGGTGCACATTCCTGCCTATTGCCGCTGTCTCGGTTCTTGGATGAATGGTCACGGTACCCTGGACAAAGTCACCTTTATTTATTTATTTATTTATTTATTTTTAAGATTTTTTAAATTTATTTTTTAGACAGAAGGGAATGGAGGGAGAAAGTGAGGGATAGAAACATCAATGTGTGGTTGCCTCTCACGTGGTCCCCACTGGGCACCTGGCCTGCAACCCAGGCTTGTGCCCTGATTGGGAATCGAACCAGGACCCTTTGGTTTGCAGCCCGTGCTCAATCCACTGAGCTACACCAGCCAGGGCAAAGTCACCTTTATTTTACATAAGAATGCTAAAATGCAGGAGTCGAGATGCTACCCATTTGAAGATGTCAAAGAGAAGCCATAAAATGCTTCCTTTAAGTAAAAAGGTCAAAGTTCTCAATTTGATAAGAAAAGGAAAAAAAGAGCATGCTGAGGTTGCTGAGATCTAAAGTAAGAACAAATCCACCCATGAAACTGTGAAGAAGGAAAAGAACTGTTGTGCTACTTGCTGAGAGAGACTAATTTTATTGCAGTATGTTGTTAAAATTGTCCTATTTTATTATTAGTTTCATTGGTAATCTATTACTGCGTCTATTTATAAATTAAACTTTATCATAGGTGTGTACATATAAGAAGAAAGACAGTATGTGTGGGGGGATATAGATAAATGTGGACATAGATATAGATGATACAGATATAGATGATACAGATATAGATGATACAGATATAGATGATACAGATATAGATGATATAGATATAGATGATATAGATATAGATGATACAGATATAGATGATATAGATATAGAGGATACAGATATAGATGATACAGATATAAATGATATAGATATAGATGATATAGATACAGATAGGTGGCTTGGTACTGTCCTGCTTGAGGTCTTAGGCATTCACTGGGGGTCTTGGACTGTGTCCCCCTGGGGAAAGGGGGCACCACTGTACACATGGACATATTGGGTTATTCTGTACATGCTGCGCTGCACTGGCTTTTTCCTTAAATGAGCCTTCCTAGCACAGAATATAGAATCGTGTGTGCCTCGCATCTGGGGAGGGTGACGGGGAGGCGACCAGGACAGGAGGGAGAATGTCTAGATGAGTGGGTGACTTGACCCCACAGAGCAGAAGACGGGCTGGGCTGGAGAGGAAAGGGCAGAGTTGGCCAACAGAAGCCCCTCTCTGTCCCTGGTCTCCTGGCAGTGCTGCCCACTGCCACCCACTGGGGCTGACCACAGAGCACCAGGCCTTGGAGTCCCAGTAGATTCTCTGTCTTGGGGCCCAAGGCATCACAGACAGGTGTATATTTTTCTAAGGAGAGCAGAACGAGGCAGAGGAGGCAAAATCTGTAACCCGGACTAGGTGTTACCCACGGAGCGGCCCCGAGCAGACGCAGGTGGTGTCTGCGTGCACACGTCCCTCTGGCCGCTGTTTCCTGAGTGCCCGCTGTGAGGTCTGGGAAGCAGGGCCAGTGCCCAAGGCGTTCCCATGGGAGCAAGAAGAGCAGAATTAAACACAGAGTCCGCTGAGCCCCAGCTCTGCTCCTCAATCACACGCCGCCCTCCCCGCACCCCGGCTCGGCCCAGGCAGGGGCAGCTCCTCTGTGTTTGCGCGTGAGGACAGACTTGGACGGCACAGACTCCAGATCTTTACGGTGTCTACCCACTCTGCTCTCTGCAGCCCTCCCTCACAGAATCTTTGAGTCCTAACATTAAAATTCACCATTTTAAACTTGATTTTACAGTAAGTATAGATCCATAGGCAGTTGCAAAGCTGGTTCAGGGAGGTGTCCCATGCCCACGGGGCCATGCCCACTGTGTGACCCAGCGCACGGCGGTTACGTCGGTGAAAACACTAGTAACAGCATCGAACCAGGGAGCGGGTGCTGGCGGGTCGAGTCTGTGTGGATGGAAGTGCCTACGTTTTCACTTTACAAAAGATGTACATCAGTACCAGTTTTCACGAACCAAGAAAAATCTGAAGAGGATTCTTGCTTTTATGAAAAAGGCAAAAATAGCCCGGCTGGTGTAGCTCAGTGGATTGAGCGCGGGCTGGGAACCAGAGGGTCCCGGTTCGATTCCCAGTCGGGGCACATGCCTGGGTTGCAGGCCAGGTCCCCGGTGAGGGCCATGTGAGAGGCAACCACACATTGCTGTTTCTCTCTCCCTTCTCCTCTCTCTGAAAATAAATAAATAAAAATCTTTAAAAATGCTTAGTACTAGTTCTGCCGCAGCGGGTAGAGGCGGCGGCCCGCGGCGCCCCCCGCACCGCAACATCGGAGCTCCGCACCGTGTCCGGGAGCCTCTGGGCCTTATCGCCATCGGTTCTGTGTGTCTATCAGCAAAATGGGTCTTATAGTGACAGAAACGCCTAAGAGAGCCCATGGGGGTGTTTCCTTTGGCATAAAACTGGATGTAATTAAGCATATTTGGTATGATTTAGTAGGTTATTTTGGGGGTCTGTGAACACTCCCAAAGTTTTCCATATAAATTGATGGTGATTGCTGCTTTGCTTTACGCCATTTCGGCTTGGAAAGGTTTCATAGGAGCTTCCACTTCCAGGCAGCGGAGGAGTGTGTCCTTCTGGTCATTTCTCACCTAAGGGGACTCCTGTAGCCACAGTCAAGGCCCAGCACGTCCGTCACCACGGAGGCCGCCCTCCTGCCTCCCCGTCACAGTCTCTGCCTCCCACTCCAACCCGGCCCTCCCTCTCCCCGCCGGGACCCTGGAAACCACTCATTCTATTGCCATAATTTCATTATTTTGAGGAAGTGAGATGAATAAATGGGTCACAAAGCAAGTGGCCTTTGAGACGGGCTTCTTCCACTCAGCACAGCTCCCCGAGGTCCACCCAAGTTGTTGTGAGTGTATCAATGGCTCCTTCCTTTTCGTTGCTTGGTAGTGTCCCCTGGGGTGGACCTGCTGGGTGTGTGTGCCCACTGGCCGGTTGAGAACACAGGCTGCTACAGCTGTGAGCCGTCCTTGGCGAGGCTGCTGGGAACACTCGCGGATAGTGTTTGTGCAACGTGGCTCCCCGCTCGGGGAAAGTGCCGAGAGTGGTGCGGGATTGTGTACTCAGTGCACACTTGGTCTTTTTATTAAGAAACTGACAAACCCTTCTCAGGAGGGACGGTACTAGTTTAAATTCCCACCAGCAACAGAGAAAGTTTTTCGATATTTCAACATTCAAATTTGTATTTTATTTGGTTTATAGTGGAATTCAGATTTCTCATTTGAAAACAGTATCGATTTCAAAATATAATCTCCTTCGTTCACTGAGTGTGAGTGCCTGCTGCAGCCAGTGCTGGGTAGGGCCTGGGGGCGATAGGACTCACCCCCAGCCCTTCTCTCTTCAGAGCAGGCGGCGCTGGGGCGGTGCGGGGAGAGGGTGACCCGGTGATCGCCTAATTCCCTGAATGACTCCTCAGCTCTTCACTCTTTTACAAGCTGAGAGGTGACTCAGGGGACCGGGACTGAGGGAGTATTTTATGAATAAGAGTCCATGGAAGTCTTGTGACTTTCAACTACTTTTCACTACTTAACTTACAAATTAGATTTTTGACTAATTAAAAAAAAATAGCTAAGAAGATTTCTAAAGACAGAGCATGTTGAAAGGTGAGATGATTCCCTGGTGTTTTATGTTTTCCTTTGAGCTTCTTACCTGGCCTGCACGGTGGTCAGAGGAGATACTCTTGCTCCAGGCAGGGGCTTCCTGCTGGGGAAGCAGGTACACCCCGTTGTCCCAGTGATGTCAGCCTGCTGCTCTGTCACTCTGTCTGCATGTAAAAGCCTATCTGAAACTGACTGAGACACGAACCTGAGTCAATATGAGGGGCTTAGAGCAAGATTAGGGCTCCGTTTAGGACAGGCTTAGGGTAGGCTCCTTCCCCTTCATTACAGTGTTGCCTTAGAAGTTCAGTTTTCCAAAGAAAAAATCCTTCTCTTTGCTCATCTATGCTCCCTTTCAATTCTCCATGCTCGTGGAAAGTAGCAAAGGTTAACTTCATGAAACATCACCTCAGCGCTTCTGTTCCTCGTTCACTCCCGCCTCCCTGTCAAGCAGCCTTGCCTGGCTCCTCTGGTACCACTGAGTCTGTTATAAGAACACCCAGATGGCCCTGGAAGGCATGCAATGGCGGGAGTGGGGGAGAGCGGACGGAGAGTAACATGACAGAGAGTGGACTGGGCAAGGGAGTGATGCAGACAGGATTGCCGGTCAGCCCCCCATGCTGCTTGCACCCCTTTGGCTCCCCTGCACCAGGCCCAGCCCTTACTCTGGGAGGCCCCCAGTGTGTTCAGATGCAGTAGAATGGAGTCCGTGGGACGGTTCTTCTACTTAATTGCTGTGAGACCCCAGGCAGATCCCTGAACCACTCTGAGCCTCAGCAATAGAGAGGAGCAATAAAGACCTCATAAGACAGCTCTGTGGTTTCCAGAAGGGTTTTCACAGGAAGCCACAGGACAGGAGAATGCTCTAGAAATGTCAGCTCTTATGTTTTATTGCTGTCGGTCATCAGGAGCTCTTCCTAGAAAGCGGGGGTCTGTAAGCAGGTTGCAATTGTAAACCCACAAGCATTTACGAAGCCCCAGGCTTTGCTCCTTAGGGGGAAATGAGAACAAGCGGTGATAATCAGGGGTAATATCTGACGGTGAGGTGATGTCCTCCGGTGGAGCCACCGTAGCGAGAAGGCACTGAAGACCGACAAACAAAGCAGGCAACTCTTTAGAATACAGCAGAATTTGTTATGGGGTCAGAGGGAACAGATGGCCCAGCACCCTGCGCAGGCCCTTGTCTGCTACGGGCCCATTAGAGTACTTTTTTATGCTGGAACTCAGGTACTGACGATCGACAAGGGGAAGGGACAAAGAATGCAGTAGTGCCAGGGGCCAGTTTGATACAAATCTTAGTTGTCACACCATTGGCCATTGTTAACAAAAATTTGTATGGCCACATCTTAAGGGACACAGATAATCATCAACTACAAGCCTTTGGTGTGCTTGTTAAGACAGTAGGAAATCCGGGGAGTGAGTTAGGTTCACATCCAGTCTGTACAGATAAGGCAAGACATAACCTCTGCCTTGCAGGAGTGATGCAGGAACCTGTGGAGAGCACCCCAAGTTGAGAATTGGGGGGTACTCTGCCACAACTGCCAGAGGCCCCAGGGGCTCAACAGAATACGCTTACTCAGGGCCTAGCACTCCGGAAGGGCTTGGCTTGAGGGGTGAGATGTTTGCCGAGGACAGGACTGGGCACTGCCCAGGACTAGGAAGTAACGTGTAGAAAAAGTCAGGCTGTGGGAAGGAGGCAGGCGGCCCCCTGGGAATCTCCTGTGTTCACTCAGCAGATGTTTAGTGAGCGCCTAATCTGTGCCAAGCACGAGGATGTAAAGATAAGAAGGCAGACATGACCCTGCCTATGGAGTCCGGAGCTTCATGGGGCAGATGGAGACTAGCCAAGGGGACCAGCGCCCGGTGCGGTGCCCATGAGGGTGTGGGAGGGATCGGACACCACGGTGGGTGCTGCACTCAGAGGGGCTTCAATACAGGGTGCTGCTCACGCCATTGTCGAAAGGCTGGAAGAGCAGAGGACACCCCGAAGCCTGCAGACAATGATAATAAGCACACACGAGGCCTCCAGGGTAAGCCCCACCCAGCTGGTACTGGGGCCTTTGAGGACGGGGGTCGCCCTAGAGGAGGAGTACAGGGACCTTGCGGTTGGAGCCAACTGCCACTGCTGCTAGAGTAACAGTGACAGGACTTGTGAGCCAGGAACTGTGGCAGCAGAGTTCTAGCCTGCCGCGCAGAAGGAGAGGCTAGAGCTGAGAGACCCTGGGAACTAAGCGCACCATCCATGTCCACAGCCACCGGGCCCGTGTCTGGACTCTGAGTCCTATTCTTCCCCCAGCTGTCCGGCCAAACCACGAGAAACCTTCCCTGAACTGGTTGCCTCTGTGAGGTCCCACGAGAAGGGCAAGCAGGCCTGCGGCAGGCAGGTCAGCCCCGCAGGGTCTCACTAACTAGCTAGTGGGTGCTCTGGAGGGGATGACTGAACTAGGGCTTCCTGCAGAGGTGGTAGGGAGGAGCCAAGCTGGTTCTGACCCACTGGACCTGGGCAGCTTCAGATAAGAAGCCTCGTGGATAACAGTGTCCCACTGCACCAGCGCCTTCCGGGGCTTTTCACCTGGAGAACTTTCCCCTGGAGCTTTCTAGAGTATTGTCCAGATTGACAAGCAGAAGGAAGTGGCCAGAGAAGGGAGGGGTGGAAGACTCCAAGCCAGGTTCCTTGGCCTTTTTGCCTCGTATCTAAAACCAGATCTCTGCATCCTCCCATACCTGCCAGCCAGCCATGTCCTTCAGCTGTCACCACCTGGTCAGATCTTCCCCATCTCGACCGAAGTGGTCAGCTGCTGGGGGCCCACGCAGGCCCGACCGCATAGCAATAGAGCCAGGTTCACCCACGTCACACAGCCACTTGATGCCAAACACCCCATCCTCTTGCCTCAAGCTGCACCTAGAAGGCACCTGGGGGACCCTGGAGTAGGGTTACAGTAGGCTCCCCATCCAGTGGAGCCAGATATCATGGATGTCTGGCCCCAGAATCTTCTGACCTATCTCAAAGAAGTCCACCATCTCAGCCGCTCACCGTGGCTGGAGTCTCAGAGCTTTGCTTCTCTGCCTCTGCTGTCTCCATCCCCCGCCTGTCCACCCGGGCCCTCTCTCTGCCCAGGCGACGCCGGCTGAGGGCTGAGGGGTCAGCATCGTCCTCTCTGCCAGCACATTTCTGTGCAGTTCTGCCTGTGCGCCAGGCCGTGTGGTGTTGTAGGACACGAAGGGTGGGGCGGGGTGAGGAGGAGGCGGGGAGATGGGAAAGCCTCTCAGCAAATCCCATCTCTGGGTGATGGCACAGGAGTTGGGTGAGGATGAAACCAATGGTGTTTGTCCTCCGTGGTCCAGGCTCCTGGAGGAAATGTCCATCTGGGCTAGGCCACGGTGGCTGGCCCGGAGGTGTCAGGGGGTGCCATCTGCATGGGAATCAGGCCCAGGAAGATGAGACTGAACAGTGAGTAGAGAGCTCAGCAAATGCCTCCTGCCTCCTTTCTTGAGTTGGTCAACTGCTCCTGTCAAGTGCCTGCTTTGTGCCAGGCTCTGTGCCCCACGCCAGGGGCACAAAGACCACAGGGCAGAGTCCTGCATCCAGGAGCTCAAGGTCTGGGAAGGAGGCAGTGAAAAGAGAAGGTGACCATGAGGAAGGCCACCAAGGGGTGCCTTGGGGACTTGGTAGTTAGGAGAGGCTTCCTGGAGGAGGTAACATTGGTGTGGTCCTGCCCTTGAGGATCTGGTCATAGACAAGGTGGGGGAGAGGAGAGCTGAGCAGGCTGTTAACTAGGACTGTAATGAATGGTGATGTGCTTGGGTCCTCAGTGTGTGTCAACGGGCAGGAACATGGTCACTGGTCACAAAACACCTGTGGATTCCTGGGGAAAGGAGGTGGGGGGACCTTCCTGAGCCCAACTCTAGGACTCGTCTGGTGACTTCCAGGAAGCGTGTGAAGGGACATAAGGTTAATGAACATAGAGGCCAAAGACAGGAGACCAAGGCAGGAAGCCCCACGAGTGGGGGAACCGCCCACTGGCCTCTGTGGGGACGGGATGCGCTGTCCTGCTTCTTTGCATGTTTTCAGTACTTTCTAACTTTTCTAAGGTGTGTAAATGCATAAGTCAAAATAAATTAAAAAGTAAAAAAAAAAAAAAAATGCTTGCCTCCCCCAAATGCTTAGTTTTAGGTTTTTTTTTTTTTTTAAGAGACAAGAAGGAAGAGTCCTTTAGACTTTGGCTGGACAGGAATGTTTTTATTATTCTATTTTTATGTCACACTGTAAACCTGGACTGTTAGTCAGTAAAAGGCTGGGTTAGTGGGAGCCAGGGGCTGAATGAGTGGGTGTGGTCCTGGGAAGGAAACCCATGGCTGGGCAAGAGGAAGGCAGAGGAGGCCTGGCTCTGACTCACCACCCTCCCACGGCGGCATCCTGCCCTTCCTGGCCTGAGCACGCCCCAGGGTGGGCCTGGGTTTCCGTGGCAGACAGCCAGCCTGGTCCTGAGAGCCCTTACGGGCACCAAGGTCTCCTCACATAACCCGTCGGCCCGCAGCAGCCTGGACAGAGCTCAGCGAGCACTATTGTTCCTGGTGTGGACCGGATGAGGCAAGGGCCCTCAGTGGGGACCAGGGGACCAGGCTGGCAATTTCCTGCAAGCCTTAAAGCCACAGAGAGAAATTCTCACTCTGTGAGTCAGAATGAGTATGTGGGTATTTGCGGGTGTTCTGGGCTGAAATATGGAGCATTCCATATAAATGCTAGTCTTTTGAGGGCCTTGAATTTGGGCTGAGGCCTGCCATGTTCCAGTGGGAACTGAGGAAGAAATCACTGGCCTCTCAGCACTGGTTTAGGAGGTGACGATGCCCAGAAAGCGTCCCAAGGCCGCCACTCCTCAGACACAGGGGCAGGAGCTGCCTGTGGGCTATACACAGCGCCTGTGCACATCGAGGTCCCCGAGCTGCCACAGGGAGGCCTGCCACTGGGGGGTTGGGGGGAGGGCTGCCCGAGGGCCTGGCTCCCTGGGGCTCGGGTTGGGCCTTTTCCTCCCAGCGAAAGGTTTCTGAGGCTCGGTGGTGGCGGCACAGCCTGTGTTCACCTGAGCATGAGGAAGGGGAAGGAGAGGCAAAGCTGTCATGAAAATTAAGACAAGTGGTAAAAGGAATGCAGTATCGGTGGTGGGTGAGAAATCCCGCCAGCTATGCAGAAAAACCTGCCACCTGTATCGCCTGTGGAGCTCCTCCCTGGCTCTCCTCTCCAGGCCGCCGCACCTGAGCCCACGCCCCCCAGCTTTGGCTAGAAGCCTGCGCTCTGCACACCTAAGATCAGGCATCTCTAGGGCTTCTCCTTTGTGCTTCACGCGGGGTCATCGCTCAGGCAGCGTCTGTCTTCGGAACCTGGTGGTGCTTGAAATTCACTCTGCTGTGGCAGCTCGGCCCTGCCCATCAGCCTCTCAGCCTAGCTGCGCCATCCGGATGGACAGATCCTCCCAAAGCAAAGGCAGTCCCCTCCGTCTCTCCTGTTCAAAAGCCTTTTTGTGTCTCTGTGATCCAGCACAGTGTCTTAGTGTCTTTCTCCTTTCTTTTTCAGTTATTAATTTTAGAGAGAGGGTGGGGGAGAGAGTGGAGGGAGAGAGAGAGAGAAGCACTGATTTGCTGTTCCACCTATTTATGCATTCACTGAGTGCTTCTTCTATGTCCCTGACCAGAGATCAAACCCACAACCTGCAACTTTGGCGTATCAGGATAACGCTCTGAACAACTGAGCTACCCGACCAGGGCTCTTCTTTCTTTTCAAACTTCCATGTCGGTTGTTTGGGGTTCGTTTGAAACCCTGTCACTGAGCCACACAGTTCTTCCCGGAGGCCAGGTCACTGATTGATTGACTGGGTCTCATTTCAGAAATGTTCTGTGCATCTATAGACAAGCGCTCACACACACACACACACACACACACACACACTCTCTCTCTCTCTCTCTCTCTCACACAGACACACACACACACACACACACCCCTCTTCTTTTTCTACAGATCAGAGCACGTTGGGCTCACTGGTCTGTGCCTCCCACAATTCTTAGACTTTGTTTCGATGTGGTTTCGAATAAAAAAAGTTTTTCATTCTTCTGAAAGCTGTTGAGCGTCCCACTGTGTCGCCATCTTCACTCTCACTGGCCCCTGCGGGTGGACATCGAGGAAGCTTCCTCTCTCCTCTGTAGCTGGCAGGGCTGCTGCAAACAGTCCTGCGCAATTGTCATTTTGCTCATGTGCATTATTTGCAGGACGAATTCCCAAAAGTGAAATTACTGGGTGGAACAATGTGTGCACTTAATGTTTTGATTGATATTGTCAAAATGGTAAAGCAGTTGGTGGCACCATTATTTAACCTGAGATGACAATGGACTTTAATCGGGGGACTGTAGTTAGACTTGAGTGTCTGGGGTCCCCAGAGTTGTAGACAAAAATTGTGCATATACATAGGTACATTTTTTATGTGACCGAGGCCTTCTTCAACTCTGCACAAGGCTGTGTCCTACTCATCCTGTTGACTGGTCTCCAAGCTCCTCCAGAGTCAACTTCCCACCCTTCAGGAAGACCAGCCTTGGACATTCCCCTCCTCTGAGTCGTTCATAGAGAACATCGCCTCCCGTCTTCTCCATCATTCCAAACGATATGGCTAGCATGGCCAACAAGGTTACCCCGCACTCACCACTCGCACGAGAACCGGACGAGAAGAGCTAGTGCGATCCCCAGTGCCTCCATCACATGGGCGTGGACACGGAGGCACAGAGTGAAGTGACCTGCCCGACAGTCAGCGCTGGGACTTGAACCCAGGAGATGGTGCTGCCCTGCTCTGCAGTGGATTAGAGTGGGAATGAGGAGGAGGGCTTTGGGGGTCCTTGTCCCAGCTGTGTCACTGGGGAAACATCTAACAAGGCACCCTCACGGATTCAACCAGGATCTCTGGGCAGGACCCGGACCTGGAGGTTTTCTCTAAGTCCCCAGTGACTCCAAGACTTTGAGGAACTGGGGGCAGTGCTCAGCGGGCTGCCCTGAAGGGAAGACTTGGGATCTATGGATTTCTGAAGCTCCTTCTCCTTATGCCATATTTCTGGCTTCTTTTCCTTTATTAAGTTTCCTGTCCCCACCCCCCAAATAGTAAAGATTGATGGCATAGTGGTAGGCACAGCTGTCTTCCAAAGTAAAATCCCCCATAACTGGCCAACGAAGGGTTTGTTGTTGTTTTTTTTTTAAGCATCATTTTCAACTCATAGATTTCAATTTAGTTGATGTAAATACTTCAGTACATTGTGGCTCTTGTACTTATTTGAAACTCAATTACCCCACCTTTGGTCAGCAGGAAACTTCTGGGTCTTTTGACCAAACCCAGGAATCTGTGAAAGTTTTTTCACTCTCTGGTGTGATGAGCCATCCAGTCCCGAGTCCTCACCCCCCGATGTGGAGCCGGCCAGCAGCCCCAGACTCCAACTGGGGGTTGCCACTCCAGTGCTGACATGCAGGTTCTTCAACCAGCTTCCTAAACACCAGGGAGCTGTTCCCCATGTCCTGGAGGAAGACAAGTGACCAGACCTGTTGTTAAGCTCTATCCTCCCTGAAGAGATTCTATCAAGTTTCAGCTCAGCCTTGGGAAAAATGCATAGATGACCATTCCGTGTTTGTCCGTAAGAAACAGACTCTGCCTAAATGGTACTTGAAATATGCTGATCGCCACACCCAGCGAAAATGCAACACCCTTCCACTTTGGGGGCCAGCCCCAAACATCGAAAAATGTCTCCTGCTCTTGGGAAGTACAAAATGGGGATTAAAAGGAGAGAGCAGTTGAGGCTGCCAAGAAAATTTGGAAAGCTTAATGGGTTTTTAAAAATGGGGGGAAAGACAAACACTCGACATTGCCTAACCTTTGAAGAACCAGCCCAGACTGCTTGACACGAAATGAGAAAACACACCTGACTGGGCTTCAGTTCACTGGGGTTTGTCCTTGGGCCTGATCGCTTCTACCGTTCAGAAGGTGGAGGGCACGGAAATGAAAGTCAGTAACATTCCTTTGTGGCTCGTGGATTGGGCAACACTGAAGCTGCTTCATTAGATTCCCACGCAATCCGAGTAGATTCCCAAATGCCCAGAGGCCAGGTGTGAAATCTGATTGTGTGCAGAGACCCTCGGTGTCCTGCCTGGTGTCCTGTGTGACCTCAGTCTCCTCTAGCACGCCCCACTTCAGAGACTGTGGTGAGAACTGAATGCGGACGTGTAAGTAACGTGTGTCTGGTCAGGGCAGCCTCTGGTGGCAGGCGGGGGGCAGCACTGACAGGCATGGCGGGGCGGAGGCACCCTTGCCCACAGGGCCTGGCACAGGTGCTCTGGCAGTAAGTGGCAGCAGATATCAAGTGACAGCTCTCTGGTCTTAGAAAATTTGCAGGGGAGTTAGAATTGCTGTGCAGACTGAATGAGGTTGTCTGTGTGAATGCATTTTACAAACTGTAAAGCACCCGGTGAATGTCAGGTGGTGGTGGAGTTGTCTCTATTCATTCGGCAGAATGTTCTTTGACCCCCTCCCCACATACTGTGTTCCAGGAGCTAACTGGGTACAAGGATTACAGACCATTCTCTTCTCTCAAGGTCTAATGTGAGCCTAAAATGTCACAGGTTCTGGTGAAGTCCCTGAATCCTGACTGCCATCTCCACTGAGAGCCAGCACTGTTGGGGGCTGGCCGTGTGATGGCGTTTGTATGCACTCCCCATGTTGTGGCAGGCAGGACACTGCCAGGTGCCCTGAAGCTGAGCCCTGGCGCCTCCCTGCAGCATCAGCAGCCCCTGGCACTGGGATTGGCATGCAAGGACCCAGCTCAGGGGAAACGGAAGCCCGGGTCCCTCCACACCTCCTCCTCAGGACAAGGCAGCACGGACTCGCTCACAGGCTAGGCCCAGCCTGGGACTTCCAAAATCCAGTTAAGGTCTGGATTTCCTGTTAAGGTCTCCCAGAGGGGGTGCTCCAAGAGATGCCAGGCTTCTGGAGATGTTGCCCAGCCCTGGAAGAGCCTTTGCCTTGCGGTCAACCTCCTGTTCCTTCTCCCTCCTTTAGAGCCCATGGATTTTCCATAAGTTCAAAGGCGCTGTCCTCTCCAGGACAACAGCAGTGGAAGCCTCGTCAGGGATAGGCGACATATCTAGGTCAGTGTGTCCTGGGGTTTCTTTTTAAGGTGAGAACTGCTTGTCCCAGAAAGCTGGGGGTATGTTATGAAAAGCAGGACCCGAAAGTGTGTATCTTTTAGCCAAGCTGGGCAGAAGTGGCATCGTCAGTCTTGAGGGTCTCTGAGAGCATCGTTCAGAAACGAGCTACCTCTACATCATGTGCTCACAACCAAAGGCCACTAAACATGGACAGGAAGACTTGAACTGGATGGAACGTTAACAAAAGCCACAATCTACAGAAGCAGGCTACCAAGCCTGAGCTAATGGTATGATCAGATACTGAATTTTTAAGTGAATACAAGCAAAGTTAATAAAGATCCCCACAACTCAATACATTGTATCACCACTGCACAAGCTGCAGAACACCGGAGAGAGAATGGACTCTCTAAAAGCACTGGAAACCAAGGGCAGAGCCCTGCGAAGGGGCAGCAGTTCAGCTGACCACAGCAGCAGTGCAGGCCCAAACACATTGGAAAGATGTGGAAAGACGCAGAACACAATAGGAAAACACTAGAATTGATGAGAGCGAATACCTGTGGTGGGACAGAGTGATGTGAGGCAGGGCGATAAGGACATTTTCTGATAAATCAAACTGCCCACTAACAACTGACCTTCCTAAAGAAACGACTGCGGCGGCTCCAGGAGGTGGCGACCGCCCCTAGGCGCGCTGCCG
Source organism: Micronycteris hirsuta (assembly GCA_004026765.1). Lineage (NCBI taxonomy): Eukaryota > Metazoa > Chordata > Mammalia > Chiroptera > Phyllostomidae > Micronycteris > Micronycteris hirsuta. The sequence goes on from PVJI01006152.1 coordinate 31,944, forward strand.
CCCCCACGGCGCTTGCGCACTGACCCAAGACGGCCGGCGGCCTGCAAGGCGCCAGCGACTGCCGCCCGGGCTTCGCGGCCCTGACACCTGGCGCTGCGGAGCCCGCGGCCCTCCCCGCGGCCCAGCCTGCAGAGAGGAGCCCAGGCTGTCCGTGGCGCACCTCGCAGGCCTCTCCCCTGTCGCCGTGCTGCTGCTGCTTCTGTATACGGCCAGGAGAAATAGAGTAGACAATGCAAAACAAAGAAATTGTAAAACCTGCCACTTACTTCTCAGAACTGGGAAAGAGTGTCCTGTTTGCTTTAGTAGAAAAGTACAGGTGCGTGCTGGAACGTAAGGAAAGTGATGCGCAAATCATTGCTCAAGCAGCGGACCTGGCAGGCTCACGGATACAGCTCTCAGCTAAACGTGTCCCTAAGGGATTTCAAACAGCTGGAGAAGTGCTGGGAGAACGTCAAGGCTCGGAGGGGAAAACATTATGGCCCGTAAAGGGAGAGAGAAAGTGAAACGGAGTGTCGGCGGGCTTCTGAGAACTCACGTCCTGGGGAAGGAGAGGATCACCAACATGCTGCCCAGGCGGCTCTACTTCCTGCAGAGCCCGCTGGAGAAGGGCCGCAGACGCTGCCGCCCAAGCATCTGTGCCGTTTCCGATAAAGAGCTGTGTGATGAGAATGCGTTCATACATTTTCCCGCATGTGAGGGGACCTCTCAAACTGAACCCCGGTGTTCAGCTGTCAGGATGACAGCCAACAAAAGGGCAGGAGCAAAACCTCTCAGGAAGGTGCTTCTAAAAAGGTGCATGAGGAAGAACACCATCGACGATACAAATGAATGAGGTGCGTGTGGCCAAAATCCGGCAGATAGAGCCAGGGTGTGAGAAGGCAGAGGAGGAACATAGGTAAAATGGAAGTGCTCAATAAAAAGATGGATTTGGAAGGAAAACTAAAACTTTTACCAAGGATCGGCCTGTTTCTGCGTTTAACCGGCCCTGTCCCAATTCATCCTGAGACTGTGAGGGTGGCTCACCTGTGATTAATCGGTGTCAGCAAAGTAACATGAACTTGAGGTCAGTAACCACTAACAGAGCTACAACTAGGAAAATTAGGGTGGTAGTAGTCACTTACTTACAAAGACATTCAGGTAGCCCTGACCAGGTAGCTCAGTTGGTTAGAGCATCGTCCGATACACCAAGGTTTTGGGTTCAGTCCAGGCACATACAAGAAGCCACCAATAAATGCATAAATAAGTAGTATAATAAATTGATCTCTCTCTCTCTCCCTTTCCTCTTTCTCTCTAAAAATCAAAACACTAAAAATTTTTTCTTTTTTAAAATATTTTATTTAGTTCGTTTTAGAGAGAAGGAAAAGGAGGGAGAAAGAGAGGGAGAGAAACATCACCATGTGGTTACCTCTTGCACACTCCATACTTGGTACCTGGTCTGTAACCCAGGCATGTGCCCTGACTGGGAATCGAACTGGCAGCCCTTTGGTTCACAGGCCAGCACTCAATCCACTGAGCTACTCCAGCCATGGCTAAAAAATTTCTTTTAAAGAACACATTCAGGTAAGTAGGTGTACACTCTGTACCCCTTAACTGGCAAAGAATCTGTTAATAGTCTTCTGAAAATTATCACTATGAGTACTATGAATCTGAACGTAATGTTTCCTAATTAGAATTTATAGAACAAGAAAGAGGTTGTACTTCAGAGAGAAAGAAAATATCCCCAAAGGAATATCTGAGATGCAAGAATATCCTCATAACTCAAGATAGGGAAAGACTTCTTAAATGTCAAGTATAAAAAAGCACAGTATGTAATGGAAATGATTAGCATATTTAATTATATTAAAATTAAAAACTCAGTTCATCAAAAGATACCACAAACTGTGTGAGACATGCTGGCAGAATACATTTGTGATTTTATAGTAGTCAATGAGAGCCACATTATTAGAAAGAATCTCTATGGATCAATAAAAGAAGATAAATATAAAAAGTTTGGAAAAAATTAAAATTTTCACAGAAAAGGAAATATGTGAAAATAAGCTCAATCTCATTAGTAATTACACACAGAAAATCCCAAGGAATATACCAAACTACCACCAAAAAGACAAAAACAAAACTCCCCTTGAACAAATAATAACTGAGTTCAGCAAGTTGCAGGATACACAGCCAACATGCAAAATCAACCCTTTTTCTATCCACTACCAATGAACAATTGGGGAATTTCTTTAAATGTTAAGCAATACTATTTGCAGTAGCTCCCCCAAAATCAAATACTAAGGCATAAATATAGGAAAATGTGCACAGCATCTGTAATGACCCAAACTAAAAAATACTGATTTTAAAAAGTCAAAGAGCATCCTAATAATTAAAGAGGCATGCCATGTTCATGGATTGGAAGACTCGATATAGAACAGATGTCAATTCTCTCCAAGCTGATTTCTAGATTCAACACAATCAAATCCCATTCAGACATTCACCAACTGATTCTGAAGTTGGTGTGGAAAGGCAACGGACCTGGGAGAGAGGAGAGCTGTCTCCGGAGGTGGGCAGACATGTGTCACCTGCACCGACAGCTCTTCTGATTACAGTGACTCTATAGAAAGTTCCAAAGCTGGTGATGTGACTTCTCCAAATACAAACCCAGGAGACATCCTCGGCTCTCCACCATCACCCCAAATCTCCAGTGGTCAGACCCAACAAGCTCTTCTTCTTTGTCAAATTATTTTATTACTTTATAAAAGATAAACTCCTGTGTGCTCACTGTGCAGTGCAAGCAATGGGACATTATCAGTATCTTTGGAGGCCTCTGTATACCCATTCCCAGCTCCATAGTTCTTTCTCCCTCAGGAGGGCCATTCTCAGCAGATGCTGGAGAAGGTGGGTTCTGAAAGAATTTGAGAGTGACAATGAATTCAGGTTTTGTACCTCTTGGATTTGAGGAGCTTGAGGCATAGGGCCAGGTGAGGCAAGTGAAGTGTAATGAGGAGCTCACTTTCAGCATCATGCAAGTGCAGGGGTGGCCCTTACAGAGAGTAAAGGTATCCGGTAGGCAAAGGGTGAATGTGTGGGGCCAAAGGTCACTGAGAGAAATGGGCTGGCAGTTGGTTCCTGGGATCCAGCTTCTGTGGTCCTTTAAAGCACAGATTTAACAGGAGTAAAGAGAGGGTGAGACCTGGCTGGGTAGCTCTGTTGATTGGAGCATCATTCCAGACACCAAAAGGTTGCGGGTTCAATCCCTGGTCATGGCACATATGGGAGGGAACCAATCAATGTTTCTCTCTCTCCCAAATCAATAAACATATCCTCATGTGAAGATTAAAAATAAAGAGGAAGAGAGAGAATGAGGAGGCTAGCAAGGACACCCTAAGGAGGCCCCAAGAAGGAGAGTTACTCAGAGAATCAGAGACAAACCAAAAACAAAACCACTTGGAGCCTTGTTGCCCCCTCCCCTAGGCTTCTAACTAGGTATGCACCTCGTGCACATGTAGTTCCTCCCCTGGGCTCACCAACAGGGGGCAAGCCCAGTCCAAAGCAAAGGCAGAGCCCAGAGAAGACAGGAAAAAGGTTTTCTTCTCCACCAAGAGGGCCAGAAATGACTGAACACAGTTGAGAGATGATTGAACTGGAACTGTATTGTCCACCTGGTAATGGACCCCAGGGCATCAGATACTATAGCCTGGGGGGAGGGGCACCAGACCAAGTGCCCACAGGCCCAGGCAGGCACTGTCAGTGGGTGAAAGGAACCAGGAGAAGGCGAGGACTCTTCCACAGTGAAAGTGAGTGGCAGAAGGTGCCCCCCGATGGTGTGGGGCTGCAGGGGAGGGAGATGGGGTCCGCTGAGGACACTGGGTCATTGCAGCCTATTCTAACCTGGGAAATGGGTTCACTCTAGCTAGAACTACAGGGTTCTCAAGAAATGTCTGAAATCTGGATTTCTCATGTGAAATGTCTTATTTTAAATGTTGGCTATTCATTCAAACACATTTGAAAAACAGTAGATGCCAATAATGTTTGGGCCAAGAAGACGTGTCCGCAGGCCAAGTTTAGCCAAGACCTTCTGTGGGCGACCTCTGTGTTAACCCCTTGGGTTTTCTAACAAAATTTACTGTGACTCAGGGGGCCAGCCTTCCTCCCCATTTCCCTCAGTTTCCATCTAACTTCACCTGAAGAGCTTTTAACCAGAGACAGTGGAGAAAGACCCTGCACAGGGAAATGCACCCCACACAAGCAAATGAAGTCTCTCCTTCAATGGTTTTCTCTTACAGGCATCTGGGTGCTGGGTCTGGATCCTGGTGGCCGCCACCCAAGTGGCACAGCCGCTGCTGCAAGGATGGGTGATATATGTCTCACTGACCTCGTTCCTCATCTCCCTCCTGTTCCTGTTGTCTTACTTGTTCGGATTTTACAAGAGATTTGAGTCCTGGAGAGTCCTGGTAAGAACCAGCGAGGCTCCTCCTACACTGGTGTCCTGGGTGTTGTGGGGACCGTGGGTGGGCCTTCTAGGTGCAGAGGGAGAAAGAGACAACTTTCTCGGGTGGCCCCCATAGAACCAAGACTTTTTGTGTTAATTCTTTTACTACTAAACTGGAATGAGAACACTGCTGTGCCAGAGCAAATCTTATTGTGTTCCCCTCCTGTGACTTCCTCGATAGGCATGTACACATTCTGTATACAGTTGACCCTTAAACAGCATGGGCTTAGGGACCCCGAGCTCCCACACAGTTGAAAATCTACTTACGGCTTTCGACTCCCCAAAATGTAATTACTAATAGCCTATTGTTGACCAGAGGCCTTACCGATAACATGGATGATTAACACATAGTTTGTGTGTTATATGTGTGATATACTGTATTCTTACAATAAATTAAGCTAGAGAAAAGAAAACGTTATTAAGAAAACCATAAGGAAGAGAAAATACATTTGCATGATTTATTGAGGAGAGCCCACGTTTAAGTGGACCCGCACAGTTCAAATCTGCGTCAGCCAAGGGTTGACTGTATTCCTGTGTCACGCATGTCCTGACACGTTTCCCCCAAATTTTATTTGGGGAAAATCAGTGGAGCAACGTTGAAGGAGATGCTAGCAGGAGAAAAGTCGCCCCAGTCTCAAGGTCCTGTCACAACCACTGGGTTCATTCTTCCGTATTCCCCACAAGTTTTGTGCAAAATGTGTATATATTTCAATCACATTGAACCAATAATTTTGGGTGTACATTCTTTAATTTAATATTATATCATTAATTTTTTCATGTTGTCACAACATCTCGATAACCATTAAATTTCTTCTATATTGAACAACTTAAATATACACAAAAATCTAGAGGGTTATATTACAGACCCTCATGACCCATAACCCTGATTCCAGCATTATCAAGATTTACCACACTTTTTCTCCTTGCTTTTGTTTTTCCCTGAAGAATTGTAAAGCAAACCCCAAATCTCATATTATTCCTTTCCACACACTTCACTATACCTCCAAAAATATTCAGCTTTCTTACATTTTCACACATATACAAAGTTAACGGTAATCCCTCGGTGTCACCTAACACCCAGGTCACTCTCAGATTTCCCCAGTCGTATCTGAAACGTCTCTTTTTGAGTTGGCTGTTTGAGTCAGAATCCTCAGCAGGGCTGTGTGTCCCGCCCGGCAGTCACGGTTCCTGGGTACCTTTAGTCTGGAATGGCTCCCCTGCCCATGAAGAAGCAGGTCAGTTGTCCTATAGGAGTTCCTCCGTTTTTGGATTTGTCTGTTTGCTTCTTCCTGACATGCCTCGACTCGTCCCTCTAGTCCCTAAGCTTTTTGTAAGCCGGAAGTCAGTATTAAAGGCTTATTGAAAATGGGTCGAAACTTGCTGGCAAGAGTGCTTCGTAAGTGACTTCAAGCCACATCTCACACAGTGTCTGGCGGCCCTTCTCTTGGAGAGTGCGGCAGTCTTACCCCATCGACTTTTTCTCAAATGCTTTTTCATCATCTTCTGATGAGTTTTCCAGAACTGAGTATTCCATTCAGAGATGCAAAATGCCAATCCGCCTATGATGACCTTCCTTCCAGAAATAACCATTTTTAATGGCTGCATGACATTCTTGTTGAGCTATAGCACACTGCTTAGAGTTCAGTGCAGAAGTTCCAATATTGAGATCTCAGATCAGATTAGCCACCTCTACCAACTCTACCGCGAGCGAGCTCAGCCTCGATTTCCTTCTCTGTAAACAGAGATGATAATGGAGCAGCCTCATGAAATTAGCTGTGAAATGAAATGAGACAACATGTGTGTATTATTGGGACAGTGCCCAGCACGCAGTGGGTCTTCATAACACTAATGATTAAGAGCATAGGCTTGAAGTAAGTATGGCCTGGGATCAAATCCTGGCTCAGCCACTTCTTTCTTTCTTTCTTTCTTTCTTTCTTTCTTTCTTTCTTTCTTTCTTTCTTTCTAATCCTCACCTGAGGATGTGTTCATTAATTTTTAGAGAGAGAGAAAGGGAAAGAGAGAGACAGAGAAACATCTATCAGCTGCCTCCCATACACGCCCCAACTGGGAGTTGAACCTGCAACCTAGGTATGTGCCCTGCCTGGGAATCGAACCCACAACCTTTTGATGTGTGGGATGACACTCCAACCAACCAAGCAACCTAGCCAGAGCTCAGACATTTATTTATTGACCCGAACCTTGCTTCCATTTCCTTGAAATGTCACTAATGATAAATAGGAACTATCTCATTGCTGAAAGAGTTAAATGAGAGAAATGAGAAAAAGGCTTAACCTAGAGTTCGGCACAGAATAGGCTATCAATCGATGTTGGCTGGTATTAATATTATTACTGGTGTTTATTAATCCACTATTATTCATTACATAGATATTTCATTAGAAACACTGCAAAAAAAAAAAAAAAAAAAAAACCAAGACAGGAGCTGGGGAGCAGGCCTGTCTCTTTTTCTCACTCTTCCCAGCGGTGTATTCAGAGGAAAGTGCTCACTGGCATAAGTGCCCACGTGATGTGGCCTCTGCTCTGCCCTTCCAGGACAGCCTGTACCACGGGACCACCGGCATCCTGTACATGAGTGCAGCTGTCCTGCAGGCCCATGCCACCATCGTTTCTGAGACCCAGGACCTAAGCAAGTACTTCATAAACACCGCAGCCTCGGTGGGTGCTGGACCAGAGACCTGACCGCCGTGGGGAGGGGCCCCAGGAGGCTTGGTTCTGCCTCCTGCAGAGCAGACCACCTGAGCCCTCAGGCTGATGGGGGGTTCAGCCTGGAGGATAGGAGGAGGTGTGTGTGTGTGTGTGTGCACGTGCGCATGTGTGAACGTGTGTTCCAGGCCCATGTACAGGTGTCACCTCTTGTCTTCCGTTGTTCCTGCCTCTGACCTCTTTCATCCACTTCACTGCCCTCAGATTTCTTTTTTTCCAAAACACAGATTGCAGCACCCATCTCTCCTATTGAAGATCCTTCAATGGCTCTCACTGCTTGTTCCTCAGCAAGGCTGAACTGTCCAGGTGTCCTTTTATTTCAGTGACAGAGTCCACAGCGGTAACATATCAGCTGAGGGGACCCAAGGCAAGCTGGCCCAGCCAAATGGTGGGACAAGCAGGACCCCTAGACCTTAGGTCCAAAGGACCGGACTCCAGGTCCCTTTGCTTTCCCTCCCTGTCGCTCCAGGGCAGCCCCCTGTCTCCCTTTGTGGAATGGCGCCCTCACGTGGCAGGAAGATCACAGCCAGAGGATTGTTCCTCCAACAGGCCTAACTTTCCTTAACCCCACCTTGAAAATTTCCAAGGCAGGACTCTAGTGCCCAGCTGGCTCCAAATCACTGTGGCCAGTCATTGTGGCCAGAAAGGTCAAGTCTGTGTCACTGGGGGCTCCCATAGGATTAGGTGGCAAAGGGTACAGCATGGGGTGCTATCCCAGCATAAGAATGGGGTGCCAGGCAAGCACCGTGACCCACTAGGGTGACCACAAGGATTCAGCTGCCTTTCTACCCTGTCTGCCTGCTTGCCCTTCTCACTGAACTATTTTACCTCCCTTCAACACCACCCCAGCGACGGGCCCAGCTCTTCACGGCCTGGCCCAGCACCACTCACTCTCAGCTGCTCCAGCCACACCGGCCTCCTTGCTGCCCCTGGAACACACAAGATGTTCTCTGGCATCAAGACTTTGGCAAGGACACCCTTGATCCTGGAAGACAGGAGTTTTTGAATGGTCACTGTTACAGCCCTGTAGTTTTTGAAGTATAGAAGGTGCCTAAAAGATATCTGTTGAATGAATGAATGAATGAGAACAGAGTGTGAGTGGACAGCAGGACAAAGCCTGGAGCATTTGGCCAGGCCTTGAAGGTATGTTAAGGGCAAAGGCCTCTATCCTGAGAAGTGGGGGCCATCATAAGGATTTTCTTATATTGATTTGAGAGAGAGAAACATCGATTTGTTGTTCCATTTATTTAAGCATTCATTGGTTGATCCTTGTATGTGCCCAGACCAGGGATTGAACCCACAACCTTGGGATATCGGGATGACGCTCTAACCAACTGAGCTACCAGGCCAGAGCCCATCATATGGTTTTAATCGCATGCTGGTTAAACAAGCTCACATACTCATTTCGGGCAGATCAGAGGGGCAGAATGGGCAGAAATGGACAGGTTGAGGTCATGAGAAGTCCCAGCGAGGGATGATGGCACTGAGGCAAGAGAGAAGTGGATGTACCACGAGATCATCAGGCAGTGCGGCCAGATGACTATTGACTTTGGCCGTGGTGGGTAGGGAAGGGGGGAGTCGGCGGGTAGAGGTCACAGATTTCTAGCCTGTGGAGCTGAAGAGGATGAGGGTCCTGAAGTTGACTGCATTTGTCCAGCTGTGGGGAAATCTCAGGAGCTCAGTCTGGACCATTGAGAGCTGAAGGGGCCTCTAAGAATTTGTTGAGGAGCTGATCACAGGCTCTCAGAGTGGAGTCTGGGCTAGTGGGTGAAACTGTGGGAGTTGTCAGAGCACAGGTGGTGACAGAAGGTGATAGGGGGAGACACTCTGACCAGAGGACAGCATGAAAGAGAGGGCCCATGGCAGGGAGGGACGGAAGCTGCTCTATGGCAGGCAGGGAAGTACAGGTCTGAGATCGAGGCCCAAGCAGGATGTGGGAGTGCGGCCTCAGGGTACCCACAGTGGGCAGTTTCAGGGAGGAGGGAGCAGCTGGCCAGTGGCTGCTGTCCCCATGTGGACAGGGGACACAGCAGGATCAGAGCACATGGCCACCCAGGCGTCAGGGGCGGAGCACCCCTCAGAGGGGCGGGAGCGTCCGGCACTGTCTGTCTGTAACTGTTGCTCTCACCCCTTCCAGTTCTTCGCCTTCATCACCGCCCTGCTCTACGTCCTCCACGCCTTCAGCATCTATTACCACTGAGGAACCAAGGCATCCTGCCCTGTGCAAAGTGCTCTTTTAAAGCCTGGGTCATTGGTTCCCAAAGGTCATTTCAGCACTCGCCATCTGGATGATAAGCAGATCAACAAAACGTCAGTGGGACTAACAGACCATCTTTTCAGACTGAGTGATGAAGTCACACTCTGCGTGCACTCTTGGACATTTTAATCCATTATGATGAATATGAAAGGGCTGTTATTGTGTTATTGTCTCTTGCCTGGGAAAGGAACCAGCTCTTAGGGTTATCTGACCATGAATGTAGCTCTTCCAGGAAACCAGTCTCCAAAGCCCTTACCATTGAGAGTCCTGATTCAGCAGCGTCACACCTTGACAGAGACTCTGTCTCAGCAATTAGGGTCCCCGGAGCAGGTGCACGCAAACATTCGTCTCAGTTTCTTAGAGCCAAAACTGTGCCATCGACACCTCCTCACCTCTGCGCAGATGTAGCCCTTCCCCTGTCCTGTGGTCCGGCTCTGACTTGCAGCACACTGCCACCCCCCTTCCATGTCCCCGCCCCTCTCCCCAGCTTTGGGATCTAATCTGGATGGTGGATTTGCAGGAAAATAAGTGACCAACTCTACGAAATTGTTATACAGAGAGACTGGTGGGGGCGGGGGACGGAGGCCACCTCAGAAAACTGCGTGACTGCCGCACACCTGAGTCAGGCCCCCGGGACCCCACCCTGCAAGGGCTGGAGCTGCCTTGTCTCTCACAAGAGCTTCTGGGAAGTAGGCGGGATGTTTTGTGCAAGGCTTCTCCTGTAGGCTACTGTCACAGTACGCAGGACGTTTCGGGAGGCTGAGAAAGGACCCCCCCTCTGCTGCCTCCTGAGTAGGGGCTCACACAGGCTGGACACACAGCGGCATTTGGCTTTTGGACCATTCTCAACAAAAAGACTGGTGTCGTGCACACAGAAACACAAAATCGAGGTGCTTGGTTTCTAAGTATTTTTTATGAGAAAGCTGTGCGTCTGGTATTTCTCCACACTGTTCTGCTCTACCACGGGTTTCCTGGCCTCAAGAGTTGGGCATAGCCCGTAACTGCACGCACCTGCTGTCACTTCGAAATGAAATAAGTTATGACGTGGAGTGACTTGTCTTAGCTAATTCAAGGGCTCACAGTTACTTTCTTCTGTCTGCTCCTGGGGTGGCAGGCTGGGGGCAGGGAGTCACTGAAGAGCAAACTGGCTTCACTATCACGGACTGCACTTCCTAACTGCCCCGCTGTCTTGAAAGACCACCGCTTCTCTCTCTTGCCTGGCAGCTGTTGGGATGAGCACTGCTCAGTACTTACTGAGGAGCCACATCCAAATAAAAGGTGTCTGTACAGTAACACGCACTGAGTGGATCACTTCGGCGAGGTTAGAAGCTGGAACCGGCCACTGTCTCAGGTCCTGACAGCAGTTTCCGCACCAGCCTGGGTAGAGGTTTCCAAGGCCCACCCCACTGGTCAGTCACAGGGGAGGCCACATTTGTCTCCGGGGCTTGGGCTTGTGGCAGCATTTCCACCTCAGGAAGGATAGTTGGGGTACAAGTGCTGGAACCAAACTCATACAGCTGAGGCAAAGTTGGAGGTGCACTGGCTGGGCCAGTGAGGGGGTGGGGGATGGGGGTGGAGGAGCTTCGGTGGGCAGGGAGTAGGCCCGTGCCAGCTCTCTGCCTGCTGCTGCTGCTCTTCTCCCTGGGGTGCAGTCCTCTCCCGCCGCCCTGCCGGCCCACATTCTCTGGGCAGACACTGTGGGCCCAGCCCTGAGCCCTACCCATCCTTTCACCTGCAACTGACACACTTCCCAGCTCGCTGCCACCTTCCTACCTTGGGGGATGGTCTCCTCTCGGCCCTCCCCAGGCTCCCATCTTCCACAGGGAAGACCCCAAGGTGCCCCAGCAGGAGTGCACCCCATGGGCCAGGGCATAAACTTTAGCTCATCTGGACCCCACTTTCCAACTGCACCCTACTCTCCCAGGGGTGCTCCCAGCATCCTGCACCCAAGTCCTTGGCTCAGGGTGCCGAACAACTTCAGGCCAAGACATCCCACCCCATTTCCTGAGCACCATGCCTTTGGTCACAGGGGCCACAGCCACACCCCTGCGCCATGCTGAGCAAGCTGGGAGCAGGTCGGATTTGCGACTTTGGCCCAGACAGCCAGTTGCTGATCTACAGTCTTTCAAAGTGGTGGAACAATAATAAAACATTAACATGTGAAAAACACCATTCCTCAGTGGTTGGGCAGAGCCGCACTGGAAAAGCCCTAAATGACAGGTGTGGGTCCCCACCCTGCCCCTGAATCTGCCGCTGTCCTCCGGGTTACGGATGTGGAGTGGAACCCATCTCAGGGAAAGCTGGACACCGACCTTGGAGAACCACACGCAGGCTCTGGTCAACCCGCTGGGCAGGGAGAAAGCAGCACCAATCTGCCGATTTCCCCCAAAACCTGCAGAGCTAGATGCTCCCTTGGTTGGAGCTGGTCCTTCCTGGGATATGGAAGGAGGAGCAGTCCCCTGCTCCCACACACCTGGCCCTCTGTCCCCATCCCCAGGCTGCATGTCTCGGCCTCTGTCCGAGACCGGACAGTACACAGCAGCAGTTCACCTGTCGGCTGCTCCCGGCTGGGAAAGGGCGTGGCTTATCCGTGGTGATGCCGGGCCAGCCTGGCAAAGGCTTAGCTCCCAGGAACTCTTCCTGACCTAACAGACCTCATCCTCATCGCACTGGGGCTTATCTCTGTGTAGCTTAAACCGGGATTGTCAGCCCGTCTCTGCCCCACGTGTGTATTTTATCACAGGAGAATGTCAGCTCAGTGATAAAGCACCTGGGTGACTCAAAGCCCCACCTAGACGCCTCTTCACTGAACACACCCACCAGGCCTCCAGGAAGCACACTGGTTTCCATCAGCCCTACAGTGCCCCACTGACCTGAGCCCACTGACCCGCCCCTGCTCCAGAGCCTGTGACTTTATCTCCCAGGGGATCTGAGCAGCAGGGCAGTCCTACCCATCTGTCCCCTCCCATCCCTGCCCCTCTGCTGCTGCGCAGCTCTGCCCCACCCCCCAGTCCTCCCCACCAGGCTCTGCTCCTGTGGCCACTGCTCAGCGACACCACATCCTCACCTCCCAGAGGAAACCATCCCAATTTCACACCAGACGCTGCATGCTCAGCTCGTAGGTCAAGGCCTTAAATGTCAGTTACCCTGAGTGTTTCTCCGCATTTTCTTCCTTGCTTTGACCCTTAAGCTAAGGAAAAGTTTTCAAAGCATGGAACACAGAAAATATGACCCATTTCTCAAAACATTGAGAATGCCATCCCAGGAAGGTCAGCCAGCCCTGAGCCACTCTCTTCCCACTTTTGCATTAGCTCCGGGCTGAAAAATTAGGGTGTGTGACAGGTAGGGCCCCTGACACCCATTTCTGGCTTCTTCATTGCACCCTTGATCCTGCTATTGGTGAGCGTTCAATTATGGCCACTGAAAAGGAAGCAGACGCCAGCGGGAGGTAGGGTGGAAGTAGAGGGTCTGGGAAACATTTGCTTTCCTGATAAAGGGGTCGGACATGACTGTCTGTCTTAAATTAAGTTCTTGGGGAAGCCTCTGAGCCTGGGGCTGTGTGTGTGCAGGTTTCCTGAGGAGCCTTGGGGAGATGAGCCTGGGACAGGTGAGGGAGGGAGGACAAGCAGAGGGGAGCTGGCCTGCAGCGGGGTTGCGGCCTTGGCCCTACAAGCAGGCTGTCCTACTTGCCTGAGTCATGAGGGCAGAGTTTTGTCTCCCACATCAGTGTCGTTGGTGCCAGGTCATTTCCAGGGGTGGGGGCACACAAAGTGTCAGTGGCAACTGCTCTCCCCAGCACTAGGGGACCATTCACCTGAAGTGGTGACCCGGGCAGACACCATCACACCCCCCATTCTGCCCTCTCCTCCTCCTGCCTCGAACAAGGACGTCATGGCCGGGCTACCACCAAGGAGGTAGCAAAGGCGTTGGCTGGGCACTGAAAACTGTTGGACCGACACCGGCCACTGCTCTCGGCATTTTTGTTTTATGTGAGGAAGATGAGTCCCACTATGGACGGCTTGCTCCGCAGCGTGAATGCCCTGGCTCTGAGAGGGGTCCTCGTTCCACCTCCCACGCCACCCCCTCCCCCGCCAGAGCCCAGCCTCCCCTCGGCCTGACCCCGGAGGCCCCACCTGCTGAGGGGGTCTGGAGTCCACCTTCTCCTGGCTACTTCAGGCCATCACCGGAATTGCACACAGGACCCGCACCCCCAGAGCCAGGTACTGTTTTCAGGGACCCCTGGCCCATCCCCCAGCCACAGATCAGATTCTGTCCCTCCTTGGCCCGAAGTCTTCCGCTGCCTTCAGAATAAAGTCCAACCTCCTTGGGAAGTGGGCCCCCAGTGCAGGTACAGCCCTGCCTTGTGTCCAGCTGCATCACTCCCCTGCCCCCAGCCCTGACAGTCCTTCTTGCGTCAGGACGGCCGCTGTGGCTGGCTCGGCCCTGCTGCTGTGTCTGTGCACATGCTGAACATTCTGTCCCCTCTTCCTGGGCACATGAAGCCCTGAGCCTCTCATTTACATGAACAACTCTTGTTTGCCTTGCATGTCGTCTTCCCCGACTCCTCTCTCCCCACCTGCCCCCTCGGTGCCTCTGCACCTGGGTGTGTGCTGCTGTCGTTCTCCAAATCTGGGGTCTGGCTCTTGGATGCCTCTATTGTCTTAACCTGTCCCTGCCCTCCCTGGCCCAGTCCCACCAACCTCAGCTCCCAGTGCTCTTCCCAGCACTGTGGACATGGACAGGAACTTGCCAAGGCCATAGACAGCCTGCAGGGACCGATAGCACAGCTGGCTCTGCCCTCCCAGTCCTCGCCTCCATCCCGTGGTCTGACGTGCTGGGAGAAAAAGGTGTTCTCTGTCTGTCCCTTTACTTCCATATGGCCATCCAACTCCTTCTATACTCAACCCTCTTCTACAATGAGGAGGAGCCCAGCCGACCACCACCAGAGCCTCAGCCAACTCTGGTGGCCTCTTAGGGTCCTGCTGCAGGCTGCACCATGGACAGCTGGAGCTACCAGAGCTGGCCAGCATGCTTTCCAGGCCTCCCCCGGTTCTGGGCCCAGCACACAGTAGGGTTAATAAACAGGCGCTGGTGTCCCCAAGAACCCCACAGCCTGTGTGTCAGGGAGCTCTTCTGAGGGAACTGCTAAAACCACAGCTCCAAAGTGTCACAGCCAAACTGGAGAGGCACATGGACTTGGGACCAGGAGGGACAACCGTGGCCTTTGAGTGTCACGGGCAGGAGTTCCCTCCATTCTCTGGGTGGAGGAGGCTGGTAGTGGGCTGCTGCAGCTCTTTTCAGGGCGCCTTCTGCCTCACACCCTTGTTTCTCTATGTGGAGACCCGCTCTCAACTTTGGGAAGAAGGGATGCTGTGGATGACTCTCCTGGGGCCAACTCTGCCAGGCTACCTGCTCAGCCCAAGTGTGGGGACCATGAGCACAGAGGAGGCTGTGAACTTGGGCACATCAATTCTTCAAGGCTTGTTTCATACCCACAACTTGGCGTGATGCTGACCCTACACTGTGATGACATCCAGGTATAGGTACTTCACCATGGAGATAGGCCAATGCGGACGATGTCAGATACAGTTGGGTTATAGGGCACAGCTGGCAAACACAAGGCCCGCAGGCCGAATCCGGCCCTCCACCGTGTTTTATCAGGCCCAGCACCTTGTTTCTACCTGGCACAGCACCAAGCTCTCGCTTAACTGTTAAGGGGTAGTTACATTTATACAGTCCTAAAGTTACATTCGGCCCTTTGAAGGCAACCATGAGGCTGATGCGACCCCTGGTGAAAATGAGTTGGACACCCCTGTAATAGTGTGATTATGTACCAAGGTTAGTAATGTCAGGTGCATTTATGTCACCTCTCCGGGTACACTGAGGGGATGGCAGCCGTGACACACCTGGAACAACCACGGCTGCAGGTTTGGGAACCTGTGAAGTGTGATCACCACTGACTTGCATAATCAAACCTAGAGGGAACCCCGGGGGCGTCAGGTAACATCCCTTTCTTCAGCAACCATAGGGAGCAGACCCACCACCATTAAGATGATAGAACTATTTCTCCTCTCCAAGTTAAGACAGCATTTAAGGAAAAATAATTCAGGAGCCACCTTGAGGTGGGACACCAGTTGACAGTTCGGTGCGGTTACCTGAGTTACTCCACTAGGTGGCAGATGGGCTGCTCGTGTGCAGAGGAGTGGTCCTCCAGGCGCTGTAGGGGGTCAGGGCGGAAGTGGTGGGGCCAACCGAGGGGGGGTCTTGGCCCAGGCAGGGTCCTAGGGAATCTTGCCAGGGAAGGCTGCCTCTGCCAAAGAGGGTGACACAGAGGTGGCCCTTGCCTCACGCACATGTGGAAATTGAGGCCCCAGAACAGAATGTTCCCAACCCAGAATGTTGAATCAGGGCTGAAAGAAAGGGGTTGGTATGCACAGAAGACTCCTCTGTCCATCCCCTGCTGTGGTGAGGTGATGGCTGGGCCCAAGCCATGGAGAAAGATCTGCTTTGTGTGGAAGGGGTCAGGAGGGGCTGTGTCTCCACCACGTTTGCCTCTTTGTGCTCAGCTCTGCTTACCAAGTGCCCACAGCCTCCTGGGCCCCTGGGTGAGCCCTTGTGGCAACAAGACATATGCTAGGCAGCAGCTGAGCTGTGGCAGCTCCCAGGACAGCTGAGGGAGAAAGGAAAGAGTGAGGCTGTAGGGTCACAGGGCTATAGGAGAATTACAGCTGTCGGCACATTGGTAAACACCAACTTGTCCCCTTAATCAGCCTCTGCCTGTCCAGTGTACGCCCAGGTTTCCAGAAACTTCCAGTGGCACCCCTGACCTGCCTAGTTCTCCAGCCTCCTCAGGGACCCTGAAAAGACAGGTTTGTGCAGGTGATCAGGGCCCCAGCCCTGTTGTCTGGCTCTACTTGTTGCTGCAATTCTGCTGCTGGATGCGGAAGGACTGTCCCAGCTGCACTAACACCACAGTCCTAGACACTTTGCTCTTTCTGTGCCTCAGTCTATTTCTCTGTGGACTGACGTGTATGCCAAAAGGCCCTCAAAGGCCCTCCGAGGCCACAATCCCCTCCTACAGAGGGAGACTGGGATGGTGGAGAATAGCGGGCTGGGGTGGGAAACCAAGCAAGGCCACTTTTGTGCAGTGAGAGGTCGTGTCATAAGGCCCAGATCAAACCTGGGGTCCTTCCCTGCCAGGCTCCTTTAATGTGGCTTCAGGAGACAGAGGGGCATGAAAGAGGAGCAAAGGTCTACCATGGTATGTGCCTTTTGAGAGCCTCCATGGTATTTGCCTTCAGCAAAAACTTGCAGGTTTGGTTCTGTTCCATGCACGTTTGCTGAGGGACTGCTCAATGCCTGGCCCTGGGCAGATTCCCCATCTCAAGAACCTGGAAGTGGGGTGTGGCAGGGGCCAGAGGGTTCATGTCTTAAGGCAATAAGGCACTGATTCAACTGGCAGTAGGGGAAAGGAATTTACAAAGGGCTCCTAGAAAGTGGGGCCTCCAGAAGTTACCAGAATGATCAGCAGTTGACTACATGCCCTTCCCCAGCCTAATATGGCCCCGGCTGGAGTCCTAAAGGGTGAGATGCAGCCAGGTGTGAAGGGCAGTCATGCTGGAAGTTACATAAGGAAAGGCTCCGAGGCTAGAAGCAATTGTGATTTTAGGAGCCAATAGCAGCCAGGTTGGGGTGACTGGTGGCGGGATCTAGGCTGACAGAGAGTAGCCGTTACTATGATTCTACAGAGGATAAGGAGCTCAGGATGGAAGTGGGCAGTTAAGCAGGGACTGGCAGGTCCTTGTGCCTATCCTGGCTACCCTGGCCTCCCGAACAGGTGGGAGGACACTCCGAGAGTTGACCAGAGCCACTTTGGGATCTTGTGTCCATGTCAAGAATCTGTGTACCACGAATTCTTAAAGAACTAAAAATTGTGATTTTGGATTCCACATCATGATGCATATATAAGGATTACACTTTTCATATCAGTAATAAATTTATTAGTACTAAATGCATAAATCTGTTATTTATTTATTTATTTTAGAGAGAGGGGAAAGGAGGGAGAAAAACGGGGGGAAACACATCGAAAGAAACATAGATCAGTTGGTTCCTGCACGCCCCCAACCCAGGCATGTGCCCTGATGAGGAGTTGAACCAGTGACCTTTCCACAGGCTGTTGAGCAATCCACTGATCCACACCAGCCATGGCTAAAACCAAATGTTAAAAATAGCCCATTAAGAGTGATTGTTATGAATTAAGAGTGATTAGCAATGAATAATCCAAAAATAAAATTAAAGACTTCTGGTCAAGATGGTGGTGTAGGTACATGTGGTACTCTCATCCTCTCACAACCACATAAAAATTACAACTAAACTACAGAACAACCATCATTAAGAACCACCTGAAATCTAGCTAAATAAAAGTCCTACAACTAGGGATTTAAAGAACACACATCGAGACTGGTTAGGAGGGGCAGAGGTGCAGAGCAAGCTGGTCCCACACCCATGTGTGGCAGATAAAAGTTGAGAGGGATATCTCAGCTGCAGAGATCCCCCCTGAGGAGTGAGGGGTCCCAGCCCCACACAAGGCCCCCAAGGCCAGGGTTCCAGTGCTGGGAAGAGAAGTCCCTATAACTTCTGCCTATAAAAACCAATGGAAATTGAGGCTCAGTAAGACAGAAGGCTTCTGAAGTCCCAGGCAGTTCCTCTTAAGGGGCCTGCACATAAACTCACTCTGAGCTCCAGCGCTGGGATAGCAACTTGAAAAGCACCAAGGACATATGGGGAGTGTCTTGCAGCCTGTAAAGGCCTAGAAGGCCCACTCTGGATTTGGACAGATGGAAGAAAATTTGCAGAGCCGTGGGAATGCCTCACATGCCTTTATTCAAGGGTGGGAGATCCATGCACTCTGCAAGCCACATGTTCCCCAGCAGGAAGCCCCTAACTCCCTTATATACTAAATGCACACAAAGCTGGCAGGAAGCCAAAAATATTGTATAATACAACGTGATTCTGCCGACGCAGACCCACTCAATATTATGAGAATACAGTTTATTGGACGTAGACTCAAGGCTATGAGAACATAGCTTATCTTAGTTCCCCAGACATCTGGGTGAGGGAGCCAGACTGACTTTGTTTACCCTACAGGGAGGAATTGAAGTGTCTGGCATCAGTGTCAAGCTGGGGGTTGGCAGCTTTCTCCCAGAAAAGTGCTAGCAGAGGCCATTTTTCCTCTTCTGAGCCCTACCCTCAACAGAGATGGCAGGCTGGAGCCATATCTGAGACTCCATCAACCTGGCTCACACTATTTTTCCCACCCTGGTCATTACCTGAAACCAAGACCCACCAAATTTGCAGGCCCACCCAAGGTGGTTCCAGTGCCTTTTCCATAGGAGTACCCTGTCTTGACTCATGCTCCAGACTTTCCTAAAATCTCTCAGACAAGCAGCATCTGGTCTCAGCATGCTCTGTATTTACCACTAAGTGGCTCCAGCCTCAGCACTAGCAGCAGCTGGCCATGGTTCAGAAATTGGACTCTCCTGTGCACCACCAAGCCCAACACAATCATTTTGTAGCATATCATTTTATAGCTTATGCTGCGTGACCTTGGACAGAACAAAGGCAGTGGCTGGTCTTGGCCAGGGCACAGAGTGGACAGCTTCAGACTGCATCAAAACACCACTCGAGATCTACAGTGCCACACACAAGGGGCTGACTCAGCAGGCACCAGAACCCCACTGAAGTCAGTCCTGCTCTGTGGGGCAGGCCCCTGCACAGATGATCCTCCACAGTAGTCAGTGGTTGCAGCTAACCCTTACAGTGGATCAGCCTAGGGGTAAATCTCTCTCACTAATGTGCCAACAGCAATCAAGACTCAACTATAATGGGGGTGTGGAGAGGGTAACACAACTGGAGTGCCAAGCTTGGGTGATCAGGGAGGCTGTGCCACTGGACCCCACAGGACACCCACTACATTAGGCCACTCTACCAAGCCTGGGAGAAGTAGCAGCTCTACCTAATACATAGAAACAAAGACAGGGAGGCTGCTGAAATGAGGACACAAAGAAAAATGTCCCAAATGAAAGAACAGAACAAAACTCCAGAAAAAGTACTAAACAAAATGGAGACAAGCAATCTATTTGATACAGAGTTTGAAACACTGGTTCTAAGGACACTCAATGGATTTAGGGGAAGAGTAGGTTTTTCTTAGAGAGAACTTCAACGGCATAAAAAAGGACATGGAAACCACAAAAAAAGGGCATGAAAATCATAAAAAAGAACCAGTCAGAAATGAAGGATACACTAACTGAAATGAAGAATAATTTATAGGGAATCAACAGTAGCATAGATGAAGCCAAGAATCGAATCAGTGATTTGGAACATAAGGAAGCAAGGAAAAACACCCAATCAGAACAGCGAAAGCAAAAAAGTATTTTAAAAAATAAAGAGAGTGTAAGGAGCCTCTGGGACAACTTCAAGCATACCAACATTCACATCATGAGGGGTGCCAGCAAGAAAAGAGAGACGGCAAGAAATTGAAAACCTATTTGAAAAAAATAATGACAGAAAACTTCCCTAACCTTGTGATGAAAATAGTTATACATGTCCAGGAAGCACAAAGAGTTCCAAACAAGAAAAACCCAAAGAGGCTCACACCAAGACACATCATAATGAAAATGCCAAAGGTTAAAGATACAGAGAGAATCTTAAAAGCAGCAAGAGAAAGCAGTTAGTTACCTACAAGTGAGCTCCTATAAGACTGTCAGCTGATTTCTCTGCCGAAACTTTGCAGGCCAGAAGGAATTAGCAAGATATATTCAAAGGGATGAAAAGCAAGAACCTACAACCAAGATTACTCTACCAAGCGAAGCTATCATCTACAATGAAAGGACATATAAACAGCTTCCCAGACAAGGAAAAGGTAAAGGAGTTCGTCACCACCAAACCAGTATTATATGAAACGTTAAAGGGTCTCTTTAAGAAGAAGGAAAAAAAAGATAAAAAATATAAACAATAAAATTGTAATTAATACTTACCTATCGACAAATGAATCTTTAAAGAAAACAAAAATAAAGAAGCAGAACAGAAACAGACTCATAGATACAGAGAACATTTTGATGCTTGCCAGATGTGTGGGGGGTTGAGGGGTGGGTGAAAAAGGTGAAGGGAATAAATGGATTATTACACAATAGTCTTAGGGATGTAAAGTACAGCATAAGGAATATAGTCAATAATATTCTAATAACTGTATGGTGTCAGATGGGTACTAGATTTATCAGAATGATCACTTCGTAAGTTATATGATGTCTAATTACTGGGATGTACACCTGAAACTAATATAATATTGTATGTCAATTGTAATTGAAGAACAAGAAATAATTTAAATTAAAAAATAAAAACTATTTTGTAAAAAAAATTTAAATAAACAAAATTAGGAAAACAATTCTATGTACAATAGCATCATAAAGAATGAAATACTTAGGAATAAATTTAAGTTAAAAAGTGCAAGACTTCTACACTGAAAACTACAAAGCATTGTCAGAAAAAAATTTAGAAGATCTAAATAAATAGAAAGGCATCCTGTGTTTATGGATCCAAAGACAATATTGTTAAGAGGGCAATATCCCTCCAATTAAACAACACATTGAGTGCAATGCCTATCAAAATCTCACTGGCAGTTTTTGCAGAAATTGAGAAGCTGACCCCAAAATTCATATGGAAATGCAAAGGACCCAGAATAGCCAAAACAAAGTTGAAAAAGAAAAACAGGCTCTGGCTAAATAGCTCATTGATTAGAGGATTGTCCTGATATGCCAAGGTTCGGGGTTCAGTCCTTGATCAGGGCACATGCAAGGAGCAACCAATGAATAGATAAATAAGAAAGAATCGATGATTCTCTTTCTCTGTCTCTGTCTCTCTCTCTCTCTCTCTTCCTCCTCCCTCTCTTCAAATCAATAAATTAAAAAAGAATTTTAAATGGAAAGAAAAACAAAGTTGGAAAACCCACATTTCCCTATTTCGAAACTTAATACAGCCCTAGCTGGCTTGCTCAGTTGGTTGGAGTGTCATTCCATACACTAAAAGGTTGCAGGTTTGAGTCCTGGTCAGGACACATACCTAGGTTGCAAGTTCAATCCCCAGTCACGAATTCAGGAGGCAACTGATGTACCTCTTACATCAATGTTCCTCTATCTCCCCCGCCCATTTCCTCTCTCTCTAAAATCAATGAACATATCCGTGGGTGGGAACTTTTTTAAAAACTTAATACAAAGTCAGTAATCAATATAATATGGTTCTAGCAAAAGTTTAGACAGATTGAGCAAAGAAATAGAATTAAAAATCCAGAAGTAAATCCTCAAATTTATAGTCCATTAATTTTTGGCATGTGTGCTAAAACAATTCAATGGTGAAAGAATCATATTTTTAACCAGTGGTGCTAGGACAGCTGAATTTCCACATGCAAAACAGTGATGGTGGAGCCCTACTTCATATCAGATAAAAAAATAAACTCAGTATGGATCAAAGATGTAAATATAAAAAGTAAAACTACTCAAGTCTTAGGATAAAACATAGGTGTAAATGACCTTGTATTAAGCAATGATTTCTTCAATATGACATCAAAAGCACAAGCAAAAATAAAAAATAAACTGGACTTGGTCAAAATCTAAAATGTTATACTTCAAAGGACACTATTAAAAGAGTGAAATGACCAATCACAAAATGGAAGAAGGTATTTGCAAATCCTATATCTGATAAGGAATTTATATCTAGAATATATAAAGATGCCTCACAGCTCCATAATAAAAAGACAAAATCCTATTTAAAAAGTAGAGAAAGGATCTAAATGAAAAATAGATGTACAAGTGGCCAATAAGCACATACAAAGTTGTTTAACTTTATTCACTACTAGTAAAATGCAAATTAAACCCTTACATCTATCAGAATGGCTAAAATTTAAAATAATGGCAACACCAAAATCTGTTAAGAATGTGGAAAAACTGGATCACTTATGCATTGTTGATGAGAATGTATGTAAAATGGAATAGCACTCTATAAAACTAAACATGCAGATGACATACAAATGATCCAGTAGCTGCACTCCTGAGAATTGAAAACAGACATTCACATAACAACCTGTTCACTAATGTTCACAGCAGCTTTATTTGCAACCATCCCAAACTGGAAACAACCCAGATGTCATTCAACAGGTGACTGGCTAAACCAGCTGTGGTACTGCTCACTAATTAAAAGGAACAAAACTATTGATACACACAAGAACCTGAAGAAATCTCTAGAGAATTATATGGATTAAAAAAAAATCCCCAAATACTACACACTGTATGATTCAATAGAAATAATATTCTTGAAATCTCAAAATTATAGAAATGGAGAACAGATGAGTGAGCCAAGACTAAGAAGGGGGTGGGGTAGGAAGGATGTGAATGTGATTATAAAAGGGAAAAGGAGGGGTGGACGTATTCTGCATCTTGTGTCTGACGGTGGGACAAACATATAATAGCCACTGTAAAGAGAAGGTATTTTCAGACCAAAAAAGGAAGCAGGCATAGAATATAACAGAATCCATTATGGGGTCATTTACTTTCAGGGATGCAGGGTCAGAGCAGACAGATGACCCAGCACTCTGCACAGATTATTCTCCTCTAACAGATTTATTATTTTTTTTCTGCAAAGGATCTTGGGATCCAATTTTTTAAATTGTTGTTCAAGTACAGTTGTCTCCATTTCCCCTCCCAAAACTCCCCCACCCAAACCATCCCCACCTCCCATCCTCAATCCTACCCCACTTTAGTTTTGTCCATGTGTCCTTTATAGATGTTCCTGAAAACCCTTCCCCCTCCCCCCCCCATTGTCCCCTCCACCTCTGAGCTGGTTACTGTCAGTTTGTTCTTAATTTCAATGTCTCTGGTTATATTTTGCTTGCTTTTTTCTTTTGCTGATTATGTTCCAGTTAAAGGTGAGATCATATGGTATTTGTCCCTCACTGCCTGATTTATTTCACTTAGCATAATGCTCTCCAGTTCCTTCCATGCTGTCACAAAGGGTATAAGCTCCTTCTCTCTCTCTGCTGCATAGAATTCCATTGTGTAAATGTACCATACTTTCTTGATTCACTCATTTGCTGATGGGCACTTGGGTTGCCTCTAGCACTTGGCTATTGTAAATTGTGCTGCTATGAACATTGGGGTGCATAGGTTCTTTTGGATTGGTGTTTCAGGGCTCTTAGGGTATAATCCCAGCAGTGGAATTGCTGAGTCAAAAGGCAGCTCCAAATTTAGTTTTCTGAGGAAGTTCTATACTGTTTTCCACAGTGGCTTCACCAGTCTGCATTCCCACCAATAGTGCACTAGGTTTCCCTTTTCTCTGCATCCTCTCCAACACTTGTTTGTTGATTTGTTTACGATGGTCATTCCGACCGGTGTGAGGTGGTATCTCATTGTGGTTTTAATTTGCATCTGCCTGATGGCTAGTGATGCTGAGCATCTTTTCATATGTCTCTGGGCCTTCTGTATGTCCTCCTTGGAGAAGTGTCTGTTCAAATCCTTTGCCCATTTTTTAATTGGGTTGTTTGTCTTCCTGGACTGGAGTCATGTGAGTTCTTTATATATTTTGGAGATCAAACCTTTGTCTGAGGTAACATTGGAAAATATGTTTTCCCATACTGTTGGTTCTTTTTTCATTTTAATGCTGTTTTCTTCAGCCATGCAGAAGCTTTTTATTTTGATGAGATCCCATTTGTTTATTTTTTTCCTTTATCTTGCTAGCTCTAGAGAACATATGGTGAAAATATTGCTGCATGGAATATGTGAGATTTTCTTGCCTATGTTCTCCTCTAGGACTTTTATGGTGTCACAACTTATATTTAAGTCCTTTATCCACCTTGAATTTATTTTTGTGTATGGTGTAAGTTGGTGATAGAGTTGCATTTTTTTGCATGTAGCTGTCCAGCTCTCCCAACACCATTTGTTGAAGAGGCTATTTTTACTCCATTTTATGCTTCTGCCCCCTTTGTTGAATATTAATTGACCATAGAAACTTGGGATTATTTGGGGGCTTTCTAATCTGTACCATATGTCTATGTGTCTGTTCTTAAGCCAGTACCAGGCTGTTTTGATTACAGTGGCCTTGTAATACTGGTTAATATCAGGTATTGTGTTCCCTCCTACTTTGCCCTTCTTTCTCAAAATTGCTGAGACTATTCAAGGTCGTTTATGGTTCCATATAAATTTTTGAAATGTTTGTTCTATATCTGTGAAATATGTCATTGGTACTTTAATAGATATTGCATTGAATCTACAAATTGCTTTGGGTAGTATGGACATTTTGATGATATTAATTCTTCCAATCTATTAACATGGTACATGCTTCCATTTTTTGTGTCTCCCTTAATTTCTTTCTTCAGTGTTGTGGAGTTTTCTGAGTAGAGGTCTTTTACCTCCTTGGTTAGGTTTATTCCTAGGTATTTTATTTTTCCTGTTGCTACATCAAATGGGATTCCCCCCCACCCCCCAGTTTCTGTTTCAGATATTTCATTGTTGGTGTACAAAAATGCCTTTGATTTCTGAATATTGACTTTGTACCTTGCTGTTTTGCCAAATTCACATATTAGGTCAGGTAGTTTTTTGGTGGAGTCTATAGGGTTTTCTATGTACACTATCATGTCATCTGCAAACAATGCCAGTTTTGCTTCCTCCTTTCCAATTTGGATGCCTTTTATTGCTTTTTCTTGTCTGATTGTTGGACTAGGACTTCCAATACTATGTTAAATAGAAGTGGTGAAAGCAGACATCCTTCTCTTGTTCCTGATCTTAGTGGGAAAGCTTTTAGTTTTCGCCCATTGAGTATGATGTTGGCTGTAGGTCTCTTGTATATGGCCTTTACTATGTTGAGGAATGCTCCCTCTATTCCCACTTTGCTGAGTGTTTTTATCATAAATGGGTGCTGTACCTTATCAAATGCTTTTTCTGCATCTATTGATATGATCATGTGGTTTTTGTCTTTGCTTTTATTTATGTGATGTATTATGTTTATTGATTTGTGAATATTGTACCATCCTTGCATTCCTGGGGTAAATCCTACTTGATCATGGTGTATGATCTTTTTAATGTATTGCTGGATGTGGTTTGCCAATATTTTGATGAGGATTTTAGCATCTGTGTTCATCAGTGATATTGGCCTGTAGTTTTCTTTCTTTGTTATGTCTTTATCTTGTTTGGGGATTAGGGTGATGCTGGCTTCATAAAAAGAGTTTGGGAGTCTTTTGTCTTCTTGGATTTTTTGGAATAGTCTGTGAAGAATAGGAGTTAGCTCTTCCTTAAGTGTTTTGTAAAATTCTCCTGTGAAACTGTCCAGTCCAGGGCTTTTGTGTGTTTGGAGTTTTTTTTATTACTGCTTTGATTTCATCAGCTGTTATTGGTCTGTTCAGGCTTTCTGCTTCTTCTTCATTCCATTTTGGAAGATTATATTTTTCTAGAAATTTGTCCATTTCACCTAGGTATTCAAATTTCTTGGCATATAGTTCTTCATAGTAATTTCTTACAATCCTTTGTATTTCTGTGGTATCAGTTGTAATCTCCCCTCTTTCACTTCCGATTGTGTTTATTTGGGTCCTCTCTCTTTTTTTCTTGATGAGTCTGCTTAAAGGCTTGTTGATTTTGTTTATCTTTTCAAAGAACAAGCTCCTGGATTTATTGATCCTTAGAATTGTTCCCTTAGTCTCCATCTCATTCAGTTCTCCTCTGATCTTGGTTATTTCTTTCCTTCCACTTTCTCTGTGCTGTCTTTGTTATTATTCCTCCAGTTCTTCTAGATCTAGTGTTAGACTGTTTATAACAGATCTATTATTGTGCTTTTAAAAAAAATGATTTTTAGAGAGAGAGAAAGGGGGTGGGGGGGGAGAGAGAGAGGGAGGCCAATTTGTTGTTCCACTTATTTATGCATTCCTTGACTGACTACTGTATGTGCCCTGACTGCAGATCCAACCTGCAACTTTGGTGTATCGGGATAATGCTCTAACCAACTGAGCTACCTGGCCAGGAATACGGTCTTTTTTTTTTAATAGTATAACTCAGGTACTAATGATTGTCAAAACAAAGAATGTAGTATGCACCGGGGTCTATACCTCCTGATGGTCTGGTGATAGATATTGTTTCTAACTGATACTATCATCAGTTTGATATTTATATTGGTTGTCATGCCATTCCAGTCCTTACTAACAAAAATATTTATGGAGACTTCCGGCCAAGATGGAGGTGTAGGTAGACACACTGTGCCTCCTCACACTACCAAAAGAAGGACAACAATAATTTAACAACAAAAAACAATCAGAACTGACAGAAAATGGAACTGTATGGAAGTCTGACAACCAAGGAGTTAAAGAAGACACGTTCATCCAGACCAGTACGAGGGGTGGAAATGGGCAGCCAGGTGGAGAAGACTTGTGGCAAGGCAGTGGCTAGGGGACTGGGGTGGGCAAGGTGGTGGCTGGTGGAGCAGGTGGTCCCACATTTGAATGCAGATAAACCAGGAGAAACAGCTGGGGAGCGAAACAGACCTCGAAACCCAGGACTCCAGCGCAGGGAAATAAAGTCGCAAACCACTGATTTAAAACACCTGTGAGGGTTGAGGCAGCAGAGGGAGGAACACCCAGCCTCACAGGAGAGTTCATTGGATGTCTCAGGAGTGAGGAATCCTAACTGCACAACAGGCCCCCCAGCCCAGGGTTCCAGTGCCAGGAAACAAGTCCCTCCAACTTCTGGCTGCAAAAACCAGCAGGGATTGAATCAATAGAAGAAACTGCTGGAGCTGCAAGCAAATACTCTTAAAGAACCCACACACAGACTCACCTACTCAGACTTACTCCCTCTGAGCTCCAGCACTGGGGTAGCAACTTGAAAGGCACCGATGGCATATAGGGAGAAACTGAAGTGTTTAGCATCAAGGTGAGCAGAGGCCATTGTCCCTTTTCTAAACCCTCCCACCATAGAGCCAGCCAGCTGGTGCCACATCTGAGACTCCACCAGCCTGACTAACACTGTTTTACCCCATCTTGGAGATCCCCAGAGACTCATCCCTACCCAGTTTATGGGACCACCCAAGCTACTTTTCCATATGAATGGCTGGCCTTAGATCATGCTTTACAACTTCCTAAATCCTATCAAACAAGCAACATCTGGCCTTAGTCAGTCTCAGACCTGGCACTAGCAGCAGCTAGCCTGGATTCACATTTTGGCTTCATCTGGAAATCTCCAAGCCCATCCAAGTGGCAGCCACCTCAGACGCTTTATAGCTCAGGCAGGGTGGCCCTGGGCAAAACACAGGAGGGGCTGAACTTGGCCTGTACCACTCAGGAAACCCCAGGACCTGGGCACCCAGTGGACAGCTACAGACTAGGACAGAGCACCACCACCCTGCTCCTGAAAGCTGTCCCTCCATGGAGGGTGGAGGTTGGTGGTAAGTGGTCACAGCCAATCCCCACAGTTGACTAGACTAAATAAATCCCTCTCATTGATATGCCAATAGCAACCAAGGCTCAACTACAAGAGGAGGGTGTACTCAGCTGACATGAAGGAAGCACTTTGAATACCCCAGCTTGGGTGATAGGGGAGGCTGTGCCACTGGACCCCACAGGACACCTACTTCATAAGGCCATACTGCTAAGACACAGAGTCAAAGCAGCTCTACTAAATACATAGAAACAAGCACAGGGAGGCTGCCAAAATGAGGAGACCAAGAAACATCGCTCAGTGGATGAAGCTGAGAATCAAATCAATGATTTTGAACATAAGGATGTAAAAAACCACCACACAGAACAACAAGAAGAAAAAAGAATCCAAAAAAAAATGAGGAAAGTAAAAGCAGCCTCTGGGACAACTTCAAGAGGTCCAACATTCACATCATAGAGGTGCCAGAAGGAGAAGAAAAAGAAATGGAAAATCTTGAAAAAATAATGAAAGAAAACTACCCTAATTTGATGAAGGAAATAGACATGCAAGTCCAGGAAGCACAGAGAGTCCCAAACAAGATGGATGCAAAGAGGCTCACTCCAAGACACATCATAATTAAAATGCCAAAGGTTAAAGATAAAGAGAGAATCTTAAAGGCAGCAAGAGAAAAGAATTTAGTTACTTATAGAAGAGATCCCATAAGATTGTCAGCTGACTTCTCAAAAGAAACTTTGCAGTCTAGAAGGGATTGGCAAGAAATATTTAAAGTCGTGAAGAGCAGGGACCTGTGGCGAAGATTGCTCTACCTTACAAAACTATCATTTAAAATTGAAAGGCAGATAAAGAGCTTCCTAGACAAGAAAATACTAAAGCAGTTCATCATCACCAAACCCGTATTATATGAAATATTAAAGGGACTTAAGAAAAAGAACATTACAATTATGAACAATAAAATGCCAATAAATACACATGTATCACCAATTAAATCTAAAAAATAAACTAAGCAAATAAGAACAAAGACAGAATCATGGATACGGAGAGCGTTTTGATGGTTGCTACATGGAAGAAGTGTGTGGAGAATGGGTGAAGAAGTGAGGGAATTAAGAAGTACAAGTAAGGAGTTACAGAATAGCCATGGGGATGTAAAGTACAGTATAGGAAATGGCATAGCCAAAGAACATGTGTGTGACCCATGGACATGAACAATGGTGGGGGGGCTTGCCTGAGGGAGTGGGGGGGTGCTAGGTAGAGAGGGCAAAGGGGTAAAATCAGTATAACTGTAATGGCATAATCAATAAAAACAAGTTTTTAAAAAATGTATCTTTTCTGCCTGCTTGGGGATTAATATCCCTTTGCAGAGGATCTAGCTATCACCTGGCCTAGCCACTTTAGCTCCCTTCTCTTTTGTTAATACCTAAAGAGCTGCCTATGCTACCAGCACCAGGATGATGATGAAAAAGTGCTTGGTTACTGGATTAGCTAAGTCCAGTTTGGAAGACAGAAACCAGGTTACACGTTTCAGACAGAAGGAACTTAATTCGGACAGGTGCTTACAAATAGTTCAAAGGGCTGAAGGAGGAAAAAGAGGAATGAAAGGGAACCCAGGGATTAACAATTGTAGGAAGTCGGAACTGCCCTTGGGACTGGGGGACACAAGATGAGGAGCAGTGACAGCAGTCCAGGAGGGCACAGTCAGGTGGTTTAGCTGACCCTGCTGCAGAGGGACAAGGGCCAGAGGAAACTGTCAGAGGCACCTGGAGCCCGGAGCCCAGAGCCAGATCAACCACCAGAAACAGAGAAAGAACAATTGCTGATTGCTCTGCTTCACTTTCAGTGTCCTGCAGGGGAGGACCACGGGCCACAGAGCAAAGCAGTAGCACCAGGAGCCTGGAGGATGGCACACAGCAAAGCAAGGCAGGAGAGCTGCTGTTTGAGAAGTTTTACTCTCCAAATATGCAACATTCCACTCACACGTGTGTGCGCACACACCACACACTATTACCTGCTAGTTACTTCACTCTTTATGTATATTTTCCCTAGAATTTCATGTTCTTTTCTGACACCAGGAGTTATGAGTTTTCTCAAAAAAATTCTCAGTATAGAAATGATTAATTTTAGACATTTAAAACTATTTTAGAAAATTCCAAGGTGTCAAAAGTGTAAATAAAAGTCAGGTGGAATGCTTCTACCTAGGGGCTGCCGATGGTAATATTTTGGTGATGGGCATGCTCTGTCTGGCTGTATTTGCAAAGGCTGAAGGGTAATAATGGGGTCTTGGTACCTCCATAAGAATCAGTAGCTAACGGGAAGTCCGGCCACCCAGGTGGTGTTCTGCCACTGCTGCTAGCCCATCGCCCACTTTGATGGAAGTGGAAGGGTGGCCTCAAACAAATAAGGAGTCAACAGAGAACTGGCATATGGGGATGGGTGCCAGGGTGCAGCGCCAGGTTCGTGCCTGGAAAACCTAAGAACAAGAGATGTGGTTGTGGTAGACAGTCAGACAGACATGAGCTGAGCAAGGATGATGCACCAGCTACAGAAGGTCACAAGGGCAGGAAGCCCTGGGTGCCCAGCAATGGGCAAGCCTGGGAAAACGAGGACCTCACCTGCAGTGTAGCATTTCCTCCCCTAGTACAGTGTTGGTCTTGCAGTTGAGACCCTCTAACTTTTCATATTACTGGTCACTCCCCTGACCTTTCTTTCACTGACACATCACTGGTTATGCAGTAGACCCCCTTAGAGGAGAAACAAGAGGCTGCAGGGTGGCCTCGTGAGACTCTCATGTGGGCCCTGGCACAACCACTCCCTTAAGCTAAGCACTAACCCCTAGGAATGCTTAGGCTTCAGTTTTGTTTCAGCTCCAGGCCCGGAAAAGCAGCAAAACTAAATAAATGACGCCATCGCTGACATCAGGACCAACAGCACTGACTAGTGATACCCTGCCCTAGCACCAACCAATCAGTGGAGACTACAACCCTGAAAGGACACAGCTGGAAAGCTGATGAATATTCTATTGAGATCCTCCCCTGGACCACCCCTAAAATCCCTGCCCTTAAAAGCCTTTAAGCTGGAGGACCCCATGCAGCTTTCCCTCTCAGGAGCATGCCCACACCTTTCCTAACCCCACTTCAACCAGCACCCCAACCCCGGGTACATTACCATTCTCTCTCCTAAGTTCCAACAGCCCCTTCTTTTGCCTCTGTAATGTGTTTCCTGAACCCATTTCTTCTACAGCTCACTTCTACCTCTGTGACTTTCCAAATGAAGTTTCTCTTATAGTATGAGTCTAGGGTCTAAATTCTTTCTTAGCCAGAGCTCAAGTACCAAGGTCGGGTCTGACTCCACTGGTCTAACACCTGGTGCCGTTTTTGCCACTGCCAACATGGTCAGAGCCACTTCTCCAGCCAAGAAGCAGTGACAGAGGCGTGCACTGCCTTCTAGAACAGTAGGGGCAGTGGCATAAACGGGCATCTCCAAGGGGCCCAGGAGGCCTTGAAAGGCAAGGTGACCTCCTCAGGGGAACCGGGGTTGGGTGAACAGTCAGCAGCCCAGAGCTGAGCTGCAAACAAAAAGCAACCACAGCTCTGACTGGTGGGGCTCAGTGGAGTGGGCACTGTCCCGCAAACAGACAGGGCACATGCCTGGGGTGTGGGCCAGGTCCCCAGATGGGGGTGTGAGAAAGGGAACCACACATTGATGTTTCACTCCCTCTTCCTCCTTTCCTTTCCCTCTCTAAAATAAATAAATAAATAAAATCTTTAAAAAAGAAGAAAGAACCATAGGCACAATGCTCCAGCTGAGAGAATGGCTGCCTAGGGCCTCTCCCCAGCATTAACAACTCAGGGGGACCCTGATGAGAACTCTGTCCTTGTCCTGTAATCAACTGCCCCAGCCTGGGCAGAGGATGAGGTATGAGATGGAGGCGCGGAAAGAAAAGCTATCGAGTGGAAGGAAAGATAAAGGGAGGAGAGAGAACAGTCCCTGCCAGCCGCCCCTTCCATGGCAGGGTTGACTTGCATAAAAGACAGCAGTTTTGGCTCCAGACTGGACATTTTAGCACCTTGCTGTCTGACCGCCACCTATAGCTCCTGAGCACTTGAAACAAGGCTGGTCTGAAGTGGGATGATCCATCGCTGTAAAATGTGCACGCATTTCTAAAGCATAGTGTAAAAAAAGAACGTCAAATACCTCGATGAAAAAGAATACATAGGTGTCATTGGTTTTAAGAAAATCTTGCCCTACCAGGTGAATTGGAGCAGATTTGATTAGCAAAAATATATATTGCCCTGTAGCATTCCCTAGTTGAAAGGAACAAATTCTGATTTAAAATAAGACATTGGGACAGAGGACTTCTGGCCAAGATGGGGGTGTAGGTAGATACATTTGCCGCCTCACACAACCAAAAGGACAACAAAAAATTCAAAAATGACCAGGCGGTCCCACATTTGCATGCAGGTAAACCGGGAGGAACAGCTGGGGAGTGAGACAGACCACACAGCCCAGGGTCCCAGAGCAGGGAAATAAAGACTCAAAACCTCTGAATTAAAAAGCCTGTGGGGGTTGTGGCAGTAGGAGAAACTCCCAGCCTCACAGGAGAGTTCATTGGAAAGACCTGCAGGGTCCTAGAACACACACAAGCCCCAACCCCCGCCCCGAAATCGGCACCAGAAAGGCCCAATTTACTTGTGGGTAGCAGGGGAAGTGACTGAAAGCTGGGCCAGAGCTGAGCAAGAGTCACTGTTCCATCTTGGACCCCTTCCCCACATATAGTGCCACACCGCAGCAACGTGGGTTGCACTGCCCTGGTATATACCTAAGGCTCTGCCCCTTACTATGTAACAGGTGTGCCAAGACAGAAAAAAAAATGGCCCAGACGAAAGAACAAATCAAAACTCCAAAAATAGAACTAAGTGATGAAGAGACAGTCAACCTATCAGATGCACAGTTCAAAACACTGGTAATCAGGATGCTCACAGAAATGGTTGAGTATGGTCAAAAGCCGTGGTCCCAAGCCGTGTGGTACCAAAAGGAGCAGTGTGGTCCCGGAGAGAGAAAAAGACACTTAAGCCGTGCAGTCCCAAGAAGAGAGCCCAGAGAGACCTGAAGAGACCTCTCAAGCAGTGTGGTCCCGAGAAGAGCCGCTCAAGAGAGCCCTCAAGCAGTGTGGAGCGGGAAGCGCCTCTCAAGCAGTGTAGAGCCCCATAAGCACCCAAGAGAGCCAGAGACAGACCTAAGCAGCTCCAAAAGGACCGCTCAAGCAGCGTTCTGCCTGGGTTTAAATCCCAGGGTCTCATTTCCGGCTCCTCCCACAATTGGCCATAGCTGCCAGCATTCGGGTCAGGTGTGGCCTTTTAGTGTGGGGCCAATTATCTCCCTCTAGGGGGCCTCCTCCTGGCTGCACCCCGTTACACTAAGGTGGACAGACTTCTCTGCAGGAGTTCTCTTGTGAATGCTGTTTAGTAATTCTGTTGCTTTTGTTCCCAGAAAGCAGCAGGCACAGTCATTGGAATAGATCAGAATAGCCAGGAGTACACGTTCTAACAGTCAAATTCCTTTGTGAACCCATCAGAGTCCTGGAGAAAATTGGGGACATTTTTAGGTTGATTCCTTATTTCTGTTCTAGTCCAAGAAACATATACAATTACTGATTCCCTTCTGCCTGAGATCAGTTTATTTTCCCAAATTGAACTGCTAGAATTCCTGGATTATCCTTGTCCAAATTTCTGTTCTCATTTTCCCCTAGGTCAGCACAGAGAGGTAGCGGAGGAAATTCAGAGAAGATAGAAGGGGAAGGAAGAAGGGAGGGGGAGGATAAGTCTGGACAGAGAAGCTCAGAGACCAAAGAATATAGTGGAGGGGCTGTAGAAGGGGGAGAAATGGGGTTTCGGTGTTTATTAGCCTCAGAAGCCTTCTTTAATTCAGAGATAGTCTCTGAAATTTCTTAATAACTTCTTTTTTTTAAGAATTTATCTATGCTCCTCCTAGAAACTTCTAATTTCCAAACCAAGATATGCTTTCCATTCATTCAGTTTAGTTTTAGAGCCAGCATTTTCTAATTTTGCATGCAAAAAATTTAGACATCCAAAGGAATCTTCATATTGGCCATTTTAAGTTGATATCATTTCTAGTTAAATTGTCCCATTTCTGTAAAGTCTTTGCAAGTAAAATCTTCCTATATTTCCAAGAGTATTAATGAGGGCCGGGGTCTGGGAGTTTCTGGCTGTGGAGGCACAATTCGCCATGTAAATTTTAATTTTATTTTGGGATCTGTAGAGTCTGCACAAATTTCTAGGGATGTTGTGTAGTGGAGAGAACTGTGTATGGGCGGAGCTCCGCCACGAGGCTCTCACTCCCTGAGTCACACCAACCCTCTTTTGTGCCTCGGTTTCTCTCCATGGCTGTCCAATGACAGCAGTGAGGACATGGAGCACAAGGTGGCCAACCTTTACGTGTCCGTGCCCGGACAAGTCCGTTGTTTCATTGCAGCTGAGTTGGAATTCCCCACGGAGCTCCCGCATGGTGTGGGCGGATGCCCCCTGACACCTCCGCAGATTCTTAGTCACCTAAGAATAACCGAGATTCAGGCTGGAGAAGGAAATGCCCCTTTTCTTCGGAGCCCAAAACGTTTAGGCTCTCATTGATCCAGCAAAAAGTTTTTTGTTTAGACTCTCAGAAAGCAATTCCAATTGAAAAGCCAAAGTTAAAACCAGCCACCCATTTTTCCTCCAGTCCCTCCTGGGTTATCTCTTAACCCTTAACCTTTAGTTCTACTTCAAGGATTTTAAAAACAGTTCAAATAAAATCAGGGCCTCTTACCTTAAAACAGGGAGGTCCAGAATTCTGATTGAAATGCACCCAAGTTCACCCTTTGCAGAATGAGGAGCCGGCGGGGCACCATGGGCCCCTGCCAGTACCTAGCATGAGTCTGGGGAGGCAGTGTGGTCCTGGGTGGTCTTCTCTGGAGTACTGCTGCACTGTGTTCAGTTAATGTCAATGTAAGAAACATCCAAACCTGTAAGAAGTTTTGTGAGTTACAACTGCCGGGAAGAAAATCTCAACAGATTGAGAAAATGCTCTGGAAAAATGGCAGTTTTGCACCTTACTTTATACATTACAACCAAAACAGAAGATGTAAGTGGGTTACATGAAATCCATTGGTGACAGATTAGGGAGGCAGGAGAAAGCAAAGAGAAGAAACCTCTGGGACTGGATAAATCGTAAAATGATAGACATGTACTTCTTTTACACAGGGGAGCACAGGAGAGTTCACAGTCAACAAGTAACCTGATAATAACAGTGAGATTTGTGGTCTCCACTCGGGTGCAGTGCGTGTGCTTTCAGGGGTCCAGAAAAAGGAAATCTGACATTCCAAAGGTATGTTATCATAGATGTACGAAGACAATAAACAGGCTCAATGAAGGTAAAGGCTGACTTTTGTTAGGGAAGATACTGGCCTAGACATGACCACCCACCATGACTAGCCCTTAGATAGGAAGCTTTCATTTCAGACCATCCTCTGTGGTTATGTTAGGTCTCTGAGTCTATAAAGCCACCATGCAGGCCTCCCCTGAGCCAGTCAGGTTTAGTATGTGGCCCCTTTCCATCCAGAATGGCTTCCATGATCTGTCTGAGGAATGGCGTTGCTGTGTGGAGAGAAGCTGAGATTTCCCCCAAGAGCCAGAGAAAGGGCTCCACCAGGAGGGAGGGAGGAGGAGTGGCTTGTTCTGTTCCCACCAAGTCCAGCCCTTCCAACCGACTGCAATGTTTACCCACGACTGGTGCAACGCAATCGAAAAGCAGCTGCAGGTTAACACCCCTCTCCGCCTTTAATTCACTCCTTGGGGCTGATTCTTGGAGGAAAACGTGGACAGGTTGTCCGGTCCTTCTGAGGTGGTGAAGACTGAACCTGAGGTTGAGTCCCTTCCTACCCTCCACCCCTATGCTCCCCCAACCCCAGCTCACTGCAGCAGGGGCTTGCAACCCCTGGGGGTGAATAGGGAAGAGGAAGAAAGGGTGGTGGGTCCTGCACTGTGCTCTGGCACTGGCAGAGGTGGGAAGCAGCCTCTTTCTCATACAGTGCATTTTCATTACTTCTGTGGAGAGTCCTCACCCCACTACTCGCCCTAAAGGTGCTTTGCTGTGGACCTCTGGCTGGCAGAGCCCAAATGAGGGAGGCGGCTCTGTCCACCTTGGCTGCTAAAGAAGACAGCCCTTGGCAGCCAGCCACACCTGCAATTCCTCAGTGCCATCCTCTTCCCACAGGAGCTGGGGAGACCATCGGGCTCCTCCCTCACTGTGTGGCCCCATCGGTCCTGAGGCAAATCTCCGGCATCCTGTCCTGGCCCACCGCACTCCAACATGACAGCAGGCACCAGCCGTCACTCACTCTGGGTTTTTCCAGCTTGAATCTGGGACTGCTCCCTCTAGCTCTCAAACTGTGAGGACACAGGTTATATTCTTCAAGCAGACTCCTGAAAGCCCTTGATTTGAGACAAAACACTCATACCCTCTCCCTCCCCTTGGAGATCAGCTGGACCCCAAATAGCTCTTTCTCTAAAAAAAAGTGAAATTATTGATTGATTTGAGAGAGAGAGAGAGGAAGGAGTGCAAGGAAATTCCCTGGGGAAAGCTCTCAGCACCTTCTGGGAAGGCCCCACATTTCCACTCTGCCATCAGCCCGCCACAGGCAGCTGGGACCCCAGTCCAGGCTCTCTGAGGTCAGTGCTGTCCCACCAAGGTCAGAGGTGAGACTGATTTCTCCCTAGGAGTCGCAGTTTTATATATTGCTCTAACTTTGCATTATCGAGTTAATCATTTCTTAAAATCCATTATTGGTGTGTCCCATTATTTCATAAATCTACTCTTCAGTTATTTCTAGGATTTGATGGCCGACACCAAGAGTAGGGAGGATTTCCCATGAGGCTGTGAGGCCTCCCCATGGCCCTGGGAGGCAGCCCTGGCAATGGGCTCACATAGTTATGTTTTGTGTTAATTTGCAAACACTGAGTGTATAAATAACAATTTTTAATTTGGATTACTGAGACCAAGAGGCCACTTCATTGGTTTGGGGCAGAAAATATAGCACTGAGGCTTAGACTATGGACTCTGGGGCCCATTAGAGCCAGGTACAAATCCCAACTGCCACATTCTAGCTGTGTGACTTCAGCCAGGTTACCTCATCTTCCTGGGCCTCCGGTTCTTGGTCCTTATACGGAGCTCATATGGCTCCTACCAGAGCTCACATGGCTCATCTGCACCTAAATTCAGCACAGTGGCTGCTGCAGAGAGTGCGGGGAGTGCCTACTGATGTTGTCTTACAGCTGAAATCGAAGTGGGGAGGTCTTCCCCGTGTGAGTTGGCTCCACTGTAACGAGTACCTTAGACTGGGGCACTTGAACTACTGCAGACATATTTCTCACAGTTCTGGAGGCTGGAAGTACAAGATGGAGGCCCCAACAGTTTCCGTTCTTGGTGAGGGCTCTCTTCTCATTGTTCAGACAGCCACCTTCCCTCTGTCCTCACATTGTTACCAAACTCACAGGGTTTGCCGCTTGGGGGTGCTCTGTTTAAGAACCAGATGGGGTTATGGCAAGGTAGTTTTATTTGCCTGCAACAAGTAAGGAGACCAGATACATACCCAAAGTTCTGTCTCCAGGAGGGAGGAACAAAAATATACACTATTTGTTCAATTACATGTTGATTTCTTCTTTGCAGTTGGGTACATTTAACCAGTTGAGTTCTGGGCAGCTCATACTGTTTACAGCTGCATCTGCAAAATACTGTGCTACATTTTAACATTTAGTAAGATCCACACAGACCCTGAGACCCTTGTCCTACTTAACAACATGGCAGAGAGAAAGTGCTCTGGTCTCTTTCCCTTCCTATAAGAGCACATCCCATCTCACAGCCTCGTCTGATCACCTACCAGAGCCCCACCTCAAACTACCATCACAGCCCTGGCTGGTGTGGCCCAGCTGACTGGGTGTTGTCCTGCAAAGTGAAAGGTCTCCGGTCCAATTCCCCATCAGTGCACATGCCTGGGTTGCAAACCGATGTTCTCTCACACATGGATGTTTCTCTCCTTCTCTTCCTCCCTCTCTTCCCCGCTCTAAAAATAAGAAGAAAAATTTAAAATAAATAAAGAAGAATACCGTCACAGTTGGGGTTAACAGATGGGGTTAGGGCTTCAACATGTGAATTTGAGGAGAGCACAATTCAGTCCACAGCACCTTGGCAGCTGAAGTCTTAGTGAAGGTTGAGTGTGGGGCGAGGGTGCATGGCAAGGAACAAGAAAGACAGGAAGAGGAGAAAGTGGGAGCATGTCCAGGAGAAGACACCAGCCCCAAGACAGGGCCGCATGGTGGCTTCTCCAATCAGGAGTCCTCTTGGATTCCACACTGCTGTGTTTGGCTCCCCCTGTGGACAGTGTCTCAAATGAGGGTCTGCAATCTGTGCCCTGATGAGACAGGAGATATAGCACAGGAAGAACTCTGAGACTGCGCTGCTGTTACTGGCCAGCGTCTAGCATCCTGGTTGCCAGGAAACACCTTCTATCACTTAGGTAGAATGAATAGCAAACGAAGGCAGGGAAGAGGAGAGAGACATGTCTCACCCACTAAGTCAGCAGTCCTGGTCCTGGTCTAATAATATTGCCCAGTGTTCCAAAATCACAAGAAACACCATGTTAGCAAGAAAGGAGGAAGTCCCTGAAATTCTAGGCAGCGTTTCCACTACCTGGGAAAGAAAGCCTTGAAATTGCTTTCATTCCAAGGCCTGAAATGCCAGAGAGGGTCCACGGTGCCCAAAGAAGCAGCCCATAAATGACTTTGGGTAACTGCCTCAACTTTAATTAACTGCCTCCTGTCACGTATCTGTTTTACAAGATGAACAAGCAGAGTCGGAGCAAGATAAGGATTCGGGCTAATAGACCCCCACACATACCTAGGTTTGGGTAATCACACCCACTCCACACCGCCCCCAGGAAAGCTGGCACCACATTTACCAGCCAATCAACGTAAAATTTTTTATACCCATCCTGCCAACTATATAAGTCCTCAGAACAAAGGACTTGCTCTCTTAGCTCCCTTGGCTCTCTGGCCGCCTGGCTTCTGGCCACCCTGCCTCTGGCCGCCCAGGGCCTTGCTACCCCAGCCTTCAGCTGCCCTTACTTTTTCTGCCCTTCTTTGCCCTGAACCTCTGCCCTTCACCCTCCACCCCTACCTTAGCTAGGCCTGTTCTCTTCTACGGGAATGGATCACTAATAAACTGATTGCACGCTAATAAATTTGCTGATCTGTAATTCTTTACATGTGTCAGGAAGAAGAACTAGGTCTCTCCCGTCAACACTGAGGCTCCTGCAGGCTGGAAGGCTGCGGGGGGAGCTTGAAGGAAGAGCAGGATTTGGGGGTGGAGAGGAAGGGGCTATCCTAGACCAGGACACAGGGAGGGCCCAAGGGTGGGAATACAGGCTGGGGGGTTGCGCAGAGGGGATAGGTGGGAAGGCGTCTGGGTCACAACTAGGGCCTATATTAGCCATTCCTATGGAATGGGTTTGAGGAGGGAAAGAGCTGTGTAATCCCTCAGCAACCCCAAGGGAGGCACCGCTGTGCGCCTGTTTCACAGCGAGGAGACCTCAGCTTAGGGGGGTTAAATAACTTGCCACAGCTCCCAGGGGACAGAAATGGACCTGAACTCATGCTATGTGACCCATCATCTGTTCCTCAGACCCTCTTTGTTGCTGACCACAACAGGCACACTGTCCACTCCAGGAGGCCAGTAGCTGGAATAGGCCTGCCTGTGGGCCTATCATCCAATGCCTTGGAGCCTGCAGAGCTGCACAGAGGGCCCCAGCTCTCCTCGAGTCAGTCCTACCTGGAGCTCCAGGTCCACCAGTCCACCACGGCACCCAGCCCAGCCCAGCCCAGCCCAGCCCAGGCCAGGCCAGAGATGGCCCAGCGTGTTCCAGCTGTGGGATGATGGAAACCCAGATTACATTTCAGGGTCTTTGGCCAGGCTACAAAGCCTGAGCCTGCCGGTGGCCCCGCAGTAAGTGGACACAGACACTGTGCACTCCCAGCTCCGGCACATTGGGGACCATGAGGGTGAGAGGTCTTTGGCACCCTGGATTTGCAGTAAGGGAGACGAGATGATGGGGTTCTCTGTGGCTTTCTTGAAGCCTAGGGCTTGACTCCATAATGCTTTCATCAGCTCTGTCTCCTCTCTTCTGCAAAGTGACGGATGTGAATTTTAAAGGGCACTCTCCCAGGAGGCAGGCCACGCAGCCGTCAGGGCTGCTCTGGGTGAGCCCCAGATGTCTCAGCTCTTATGAGCAGCACTAGCCCCACTTTACAGAGGAGGGGACAGGCTCAGGGACGAGGTAACGACCTGACCCAGGCTGCCCTTGTCACCATGCTGACCACCACAGAAGCTGCCCGTGGCTTTAGATACCTAGGCTGGTGGCCAGGGAAGGAGTGGGCTCCGCACTGTGGGTCAGACGTGGGTTCAATCAGGCTCCACTGCTTCCTTGGTGTGTGGGCTTCCAGTAGTCACTTGGCCCCACTGAGCATCTCTCTCTTTGTTCATAAAGATGGTTGTGAAGATCAGTGATGATGGGTAAACAGCCCTTGGCACTTAATAAATGGCCACTTTCACTTCTATTCTCAGGAGAGAGACAGGAGGTGGCAGTAGGCACCAATAGGAGACCTGGCAAATAGCTTCGTGCACCAACGACTTAGGCCAGAAGGCATGGTCTACAAGGGAGACCCCCAAACTCCAGCCAGCCCACAGGTAAGCGTTCTCTGGCCGTGGGACAGACAGACTGCAGGTCCTCACCTGTTACAGATGCTCCCCCACCTCCTGGTTGCAGAGCGCTCTGTGTAGGGGTCAGGTCGCTGCTACCAACACTGGTCTCATGGTAACAGCACTTAGACCTTCCCCTCAGGTCGCAGGTCATTGGTGACACATGAAGGGACACTCCCCTCTAGTGTGGTTAAGCGAGGGGCCCAGCCTCTGACCTCCCCAGCTGTCAGGATGGCCCATGATCCACCTTAGCCCTACTGTTGTCTGAGTTCTGTCAGGTTTGGCATCTTCCCAGAAGATGGCACTTGGGCCCTCAGGGCAGGGTGGGCACCGGTGGGCTTCCCCCAAGCACTACTCCCAAGGCGACTTGAGGCTGTTGGGTTTTTTGTATAAAGGTCACATCAGACACACCCACAGACAGAGGGAGCCCACAGCTGCTATGCATCCCTTGGTGCTGCAGAGCAAGGGCCCCTGGAATGCACGGAGCCATAGTGTAAACACTGTCTCGGAGGGCGAGGAGCAGAGTCCCCAACCCAAACCAGCTTCACCACTAGAGAATCCAGCGCCCTCTCTCACTTAACGGAAGACTGGAGGCGTGGCACCGTGGGGCCCTTGGAAAACCTCCCTGTTATTTCCATGGCTTTGCCCTCATCATCTCAGGGAAGCTGTCACAGCATCATTGTATCTTCACACAATAAGGCCCAAGGACATAAAGGAGCCACATCCAGGGGCACCCCTCTGTGGTATAAGGCCTAACACTGAGGCCCAATATCATGTGCTGCCTCGACACCTGGTGGAGCCAGGAGGGACATGAGTGCCTGACTGCGTCTTCCCCTCCTCACTCCAACCCTACACAAACAACCCTCCTATCAAGGGGACCAAACACGGTTCCTGCCTACACCTGAGTACTGGGGTTTCAGTTCCAAGTGAATGAAGGGGACGTGATTCATACACCCTCCCTCACATTTTGGAGACCTCGCCAACCAGGGTGAAAGCTCCATGAAGAAGGGACTCGGCTCCGTCCATTGGGAACTTCCCGGTGCCCACATAGTGCCAACATAAGAGTAGGTGTTAAATGGACACTAGTGGAACTGATGTGGCAATGGAGACTGAACGCTTAATTTCATAATTGGCTGGGTTGTGGTTTGTGCCCAGGCCTGAACCGCAGCTTTTCCACGACTAACCTAGAGCAGCTTCGTCTCCTCTGTGTGAGTGCACAGGAGCTGGGGCGCTGGGCTATTCCCCCCTCAGCTCTGGAAGAAGTCCCAGCCGCCTGCACAGTTGTAGGACAGTTTTTTCAAAAATGTTGTCTTGACCCAGTTTTGAGGCCCTGGCTAGAGGCGGTCAGTGCCCTTCTTGAGCAGCTGATTAAGCCCACCCCCCAACCTCTTCCCTTATGTGGCTCTGATCCTGGGTACTAGCCCTCATCACCAGGAGCCAGGCGCTAGACAGCCAGGGACAACCCCTGCACTGTCCTTCTCAGAGCCAAGCAGTTATTCAGATCTGCTCGTCCACAGGGAGCTGGAAAAACCTGGCTGACCCCACCCCGCTTGTGTCCCAGCTGCCCCGACAGCTCCAGCTGCCTGCTGCTCTGATTTGGAGCTGCAAGTGACAGTCTGCCTTTCATGTCTCAGAGCGTCTTTGTGTTGTGTCCACCATCAGAGGAACCTTTACATCTTATAGAACAATCGGCGCTCTGAGCA
Source organism: Micronycteris hirsuta (assembly GCA_004026765.1). NCBI lineage: Eukaryota > Metazoa > Chordata > Mammalia > Chiroptera > Phyllostomidae > Micronycteris > Micronycteris hirsuta. Next base: position 74,355 of record PVJI01006152.1, read on the forward strand.
GGGCGGCGTGGCAGGGCCGGGACTGACCACTGGGTGGGGAGACCGCTCTCTGTCCGTCCCTTCTGGACCACAGCTAGAGGGGCTTGCACATGAGCTGTTAGCCTTGTGCTTGCTCCGTGCCTGTGCTGGTCGCGGCTGTCTTCTTCCCCCAATTTCCTCAGTGTGGGAATATTCCAGATGAATGGTGCTAACTGGGCAAACTCTGAGGACTGCACATCAGCCCAGGGCAGAGCCACTTTAGGGCAATAGGAGTGAGGAGTCACTTAACTAGCATTTTTCCAGGTTGGGCATTCCTATGTGTTTCCAAAACAGCCAGTGTTTAGAAGAGGCCCCTTCCAGGGGCTCACCACTTCTTCAGTGTCATTTTTCTTTATTGTTATTTGGGGCAGACCCCTGGTTTGCCTATTTCAGATGACCTCCATGTTGGCCGGGCTCTTCCGTGGTGGAGAATATGTACCAGTCTTACTGCCCACGTTGTTCACATGGGGGTCTCGGCCTCTCTGTCTTCTCTGCGGTCCCCTGCTTCACTGCTGCCACCTGTACAGCTCCTGCTCCCTAGACCCTCAGGGGTCTGGTGAGTTACACCCTCCTCCCATCCCCATCGCCCCCACCCCACAAACAACTGCACACAAAGTTATGCAATTTTCTAAGGTAATGCAAAATCCCAAGCTGTTGTGCTTGGGCCTAAGTTGGCGCTCCACCTCCACCCTACACATAACATGGAAAGGGCCTAAGACCTCAGATGGGAGGCTAATTGCCTGTCCCAGGGGAGGCTGCTCTCATTCTCCTAAGTGTGAACCCTGATCTCTGGGAGGCGGCAGCCCTACGAGGAGAGGGATGGCTGCAGACAGGGCGGGGTCTCTTCACCCTGCCCTTTTCCTGTAATCTCCTCGAAGGCCTCCACTGTGAGTTATCAGAGACAAAAACTAAAGTCATGGCTTTAGGATTCCAGAACCATCCCCTCTCCCCCCCAAGAGAAGAAAGAAAGAAAATCTGGGTACATGAGGAGATTAGAAATAACAAATTTATTAAAATATACAGGGTGGGGCCAAAGTATGTTTCTAGTTGTGAGTACAGTGATCCCTCATTTATCGCAGGAGTTACGTACCAGAGACCCCTGTGATAGGTGAAAATCCGCGAAGTAGCGGCGTTATATTTGTTTTATTTTTTATATATATTTTAAGGCTTTATAAACCCTTCCCACACTCCTATAAACCTTTCCCACTCTCTTATTAACCTTTCCCACACTCTTATAAACACTTCATATGCTCTTAAACACTTTCTACACTCTTAAACCTACGGAATTTTAACAACATGAAATTCTATATGGGTACTCACCAGTGAATTATGCTATAACTTGAATGATGAATTATGTAGCTGTGCAGCACTGATGGCGATGAAGGTGATGACGATGAGATGAATGTACTGCACGGCCAAGAAGAGCATCACAGCTCTTCTGAGGGCACCACTTCATCAGATGCTTCATCAGGTGGTGCAGTGTCTTCGCCCTGGGCCGTGACTTCTATTTCTGCTAAAGGTGTAGATGTAACTGATCTCTTCGTCCAAGTGGTGAACATAGTTATGGGGAGTTGCTGACACTGTTTTTTCTTCTGAGTGAGAAGGTTTTTATAAACTGACATGCCACTCTCGATTGTATTTACCAAGTGCAACGAATGAAGCATCTGGGGGTCCCATTCTTCAGCCACTCGCTGAAGTTCTTTCGTCATTCTGACCATGGTTGCAAGATGATCGAGTGTTAGGTTAACCTCCTCCTCTTCTCCAACCCATAGTTCGTCTTGTTCCTCATCCTCTTCTTCACTTGTTGACTTCGTCATCTCTGTCAGGTCTTCATCCGTCAACGGTTGTGAGTGGACATCCGCAGAGGCAGCTTCTCCATGCAAAGAAACGCTCTTGAGTCCAAAGCGTCTCTGCAATTTGTCAAACCAGCCCTTGCTGGCACTGAATGGGGTTGGTCTGGTGGGAGAAGCACTCAACGGTCCTGCTTCTATGTCGTCGTCCTCGTCTTCATCCTCGTCACCGTCATGAACGTCCGTGCTTTCCGCAAAACTATCATAAAGTTTCTTGGCCTTCGTCTGGACGGTGTTGGTATCTAGTGAGACATTCTTCTTCCTGCAGTCATTTACCCACAGGGCCAATGCAGACTCCATCCTCACAATGGCCTCATTGCAGGAAGTGACCACCCTCTTTGCAGTCTTGTTAAAAGTCATTGTTGCCATAGACCTAATATTCTTCTCATCTTTCTTTATGTAGCGAATAGTAGATTTGTTGATTCCATAATGGCGGCCTATAGCCGCGTAGCTTTTGCCTTCCTTTAACATGTGGAGAAGTTCCACTTTTTCTTTGATGGTAAGCAGATTCCTCTGGTGCTTGGATTCACTGCCAGAAGCCTTAGAAGGCGCAGAACGTTTGGGTGGCATCATAGGGCTTGAAGTAAATTCAAACTTTTACAAAAATTTCACAAAAACACAACACTGTAAAGCAACACTACATGCAGCGATCAGACCTCAATGTGAAGTGGACAAGGAGAGATGCTGAACGTATGGGCACAGTGTGGTAGAGCAAACAGACTGATGCTACGGTCACTGAGCCAATCAGCGCCCAGGATACAGAACACAGTGCTGTGGTTGGTTGCATTCCATTCCATCAGCCAATAGTGTGCCCTGTACAATCTCACGCTGGCAAACTTGTGCAAGCAGTAGTGGCGTAGTGCATTTCCATTGTCTACAGTACGGTATTCATCTGCTGATGAAATACATACTGTATTTTATTTTGATGTAATATTCTTTTAATATGTTTGAATTAACATTTTTATATTTTTTATATTGTTTTAAATTTTTTAGGCAAAAATAATTAAAATTATAAATATTATATGAATACCTATATACCACAAAATTCCGTGATACAGCATAAACTCTGCAATGCAGAATTAGATATATTTTTTTTTAAAACCCGCAATACAGAGAAGCTGCGTTAAGTGAACTGCTATATAGCGAGGGACGACTGTACACGAAGCACAGAGTTTATTCTTGTGTTATTATTTATTAATTATTCTATTATTTTCCATACAAACAGCTATAAACCTACTTTTGCCCCATTCTGTACATATATACACACACATATAAATAAAACATAAATTTATACATATATAGGTATAATTAAATTGAAACAAGGGCCCAGACATGACTGAACTGAAAATCTAAAATTTACTTTCAAAATTGTGTAACAACAGCAACAACGATGAAAAGGGTGCTGATTGGCATTTTTGTCCCTACAACCTAGGTTCTAAATTTACTTTAACTTTGTCTAAATGGACCAACAGACAGTTTCACAGACTTAATACTTGGTCTCAAATTGCAGTTATACCTGAGGACCCCACTAAAATTAAACGTGATATCCCCTATAATCTTAATAAAGTAATTAAATATAAGATAGGGGAAAAACAGGCATGCCTCACCTTAACTGTAGCCTTGGCTAAATTTATCACAATTATAGGACTGATTGCCCTAAAATATTCCACAGACACAAGGAGACATGAGCAATAAGTTAAAATTAAATTGTCTTTGGCATTTACAAGTTGGTTTGACAAAATGAGACCCTGTGGACCCCCAGTTATAATTGTTAAATATGGCTCTAGGTAAGTTAAAACGAGGTTTTCAAGGATTAAAATTTATTAGGTAAGATCTCATAATGAATGGATGATTATCCCCACTGCTTCTCCATTTGACAGCCGATTTGTCTGCTCTTAAATCTGGAAAAAATATATGGCACCTCATGGTGAATTATGCATTGAGACACTCCACCCATTTCCCTGTTTGGACCCCTCACCCTGCACAACTACGTGTCAGCTCTAACTGCCCTGCAACCAGGTGCCACAGATACCTGCTGGCCAGGGGCAGGCCCTGTGCCCTGGGGCTTTTGATGCTAAATGATTCAGATCAGCCAGTCCACGGGACTCCCGTGCCCTTGCTACATGTAAGCTGCCCCTCCGGCTCCAGCATGTGTTATCCTGTCCCCGGGTGCAGCCTCAAGGAGCTGTAAGTAACACAAATGTTGCTTTTCATCTGAGTGTGTGTTGTGCTCACCAACAAACCTTTAAATTTTATAAAACACTGGGTACACCAAATGCTTTCTGACTCGGGAAAGGTTGGGAAGCACTGGGCCTGGGGAGGTGCTGTGGGGCTTACAGGGCCCAGGACCCAACCAAAATCTGGGCCTTGAGCAAGGAAGAAGGTAAGCTAGGGGTGGAGGTGAACAGGCTGCCTCCAAGATCAGCCACAAAAGGCAAACTTCGCTGCCAGCTCACATCTGTCCCCTGCAAGTCCTGTGTCACAACCACTATACAGATCCCATGACAGCCAAGAGGGACTGATCACTCACTCACTCACAGACTCAATCACGTATGCTCTAGCCGGGGGTGTCCAACCTGCAGCCTGCGGGCCACTTGCAGTCCAGGATGGCTGTGAATGCAGCACAACACAAAATTGTAGATTTACTTAAAACATTATGGGATTTTTTTTTATGATTATGTGTCACAAGGTATTTAACCCATAGCCCAAGACAACTTTTCTTCCAGTGTGATGAAGAAAAGCCAAAAGTTTGGATACCACTGCCTAGGCCTTAGGGATTGAAAAATGGAACAAGAAAGAATTCATGTAGGTGAAATGCTGGCTGAGTAGAAGAGCTTCCCAGAGGGCGGAGGCAGAGGAGGTGGAGGGGACCTCACAGGTGGGTTCCTGGCCTTGAGCTACATCAGGGGAGGGAGAGGCTGGAAGGCGAGCACAGAGAGGAGAAGAGCAGGGAAGGTGCCTGCCACCTTGCTGGGGACTGTGAGCGTAACATTAGACACCGGTTCTAAGGCAAAATAAGTGTGCAGTGAGGGGATTCCAACCCACCTCCGAAGGAGAGGACGTGTGCATCGACAGAGAACAAGATGAGGTTGGTCAGAAACTTAAGAAAATGGGGCAGGTCTGTCCCACCACCTGCCGCCGCTGGCATGAGCTACACGCAGTTCAATAAGGGGCTCTTGTACGCGTTTTCAGCCAAGGTCAAGAACCGCCTCCTGTTCAAATATGACCCTCAGAAGGAGGCAGAACTCCGCAGCTGGGTCAAGGGACTCATGGGCCTGTCTATTGGTCCTGACTTCCAGAAAGGTCTGAGGGTTGAAATAATCCTGTGCGCACTCATGAATAAGCTGCAGCTGGGCTCGGTCCCCAAGGTCAACTGCTTCAAGCAACATTGCAACCAGCTTGAAAACCTGTCTAACTTCATCAAGGCCATGATCAGCTTGAACTCCACAGACCCGTTTGAGGCCAGTGACCTGTCTGAGAGCAGAAACACAGCACATGCGCAGGTGTCTCTTCTAGCTCTGGCAGGGAAGGTTAAGACAAAGGGGCTGCAGAGTGGTGTGGACATTGGCATCAAGTACTCAGAAAAGCAGGAGCAGAACTTTGGTGACACCGCCATTAAGGCAGGCCAGTGCATTATTGGGTTCCAGATGTGCACCAAGTGTGCCAACCAGCTGGGCACGACAGCCCACGGGACCTGATGGCACATCTGTGACACCAAGCTGGGGACCAACAAGTGTAACACCTCCTCCATGTCTCTGCAGATGGGCTACATGCAGGGCGTCAACCAGAGCGGCCAGGTTTTTGGCCTGGGTTGGCACATATGACCCCAGTACTGCCCACAAGGCCCAGTGGCCTAAGGGGCTCCAGGGACTGCAGGTGACTGCCCAAGCCCAGGGAAGGTCCCAGAGTAAGCCCCCTACTACCAAGAGGAGGCAAGCTACTGAGGCCCCTCTTGTGAGGTGTCTCCCCATAGCCTCACCCCATCTGGGATTTTGAGTTTTTCTTGTGTTTTCATCTTTTGTTCCATGTTTTAAGTGCTTCTAGCTGAGGGTCTATGAAGGCCAGATCCAGATGTGTGTGAGGTAGGGGTCCCTGCCAGGGTACATCCAGGTAGCAAATGTCCCAGCAGGCTTGGGGGAAGAAGAAACCTGTGCAGGGAGGGAAACTGGACCCAATTGGCTTCCTGTTGCTTCTACACCTTTTCTCTTTTCTCTGCTGCTCAGCTTGTGGTTTTTGTGGCCACAGAAGTTTCAGGCAGTTTTAACAAAGCAAAAATAATTTTTTTTCCAGTGGAATGGGGTGGGGAAGGTGAAAGAGGGGGTTGGGAAGGAAGTCTCTTGGGAGAGGGCCAGGCCATAGTCCTCAAGTATTTTAGGCATCATGAGGGACTGGATTCCCCAGGACCCTCCCAGTGAGGAAACTGAGGCTCAGACAGGACAATGGAGTTCTGGGTGGCTGGGGCAAAGCCAGACCCCTCCCCGCACTTCCATGTTTGTCCCCTCCCCCTATCCAAGCAGTGCACAGGGACCTCCACCAGAGGCCCTCCCTGGGACCAGCACCACCCAGAAGCCCTGGGAGCAAGAGATACTGTGAAACATCAACTTGGACCAAAGGCAATAGAAGCCTCCTTTTAGGGAAAAAAGAAACAAGGGAGGGAAGAAAAGAAACAAGGTAGAGCAGCCTCTTGAGCAGTGCAGACCGTGAGGCAGATTTCAGACAATTTAGAATGCGATGTCCTGACCTACTCAGACCCAGCGTTGACATCCCAGGTCCCCACGTTGGGCATTTGAGCTCAGTCTTGAGGGCTAAGTACAGACTAATTCTCATATGTGGAAACATAAGGACCAGCCATGCTTTAGGAATTAGGCTGGCTTCCAGTTTCTCGGAGGATGTCATTACAGTCAACAGCAATGGACCGCGGACCTTCTCAGTGCCAGTGTTACTTTTGACATGCAGAATGAGGCAGGCTTTCCAGAGGGCCAGAATTCATCAAGTGAGTAAACACTGGACAATTTTCAGTTAAGAAAGTTCCATGAGAAATGATCAAGAGGACATAGAAGTGACATGGTGAGAAAGGGGCTTCCGGTGAGGGCTTGTCAGGGAAGGTCCCTCTAGAAGAAGATCATGTGACTCAGTCCTTCAGGAAGAGGTGTTCCGAGTGGAGGAAACAGAGCACAAAGGCCCTGGCCTCTGTCTGAGGAATGGAGTGGAGGACAGTGAGACCCTGAACTGCAGGAATGACTGAGCTGGGGCTGGGTGGGCAGGGTGGGCCATGCTGTAGAGGAGAGTGCTGTAGCCACAGGCCTGAAGTGCCCTCAGCATGGCTCACAAAGCTCCTCCAGGCCAGCAAGGAGGCTTCACAGAGGCTGCAGCCAAGGCAGCCTCGGGCTTGGACCAGGGAGGTGTGGGGAGAGGGAGAAAATAGACAGTTGGGCGACATCTTTGGAGACTCCATGGGCTTTGATGTGAAGCTAGTGAAAAGGAAATCAAGCTGCCGAATGGGCGTCCGCAGGCCCCTGGTTCAAGTGGGAGAGGAGCCTTCTGCTTGACTCTCAGCTCTGTTTTCTAGAATCCCATCCACCCCGCTTTCCCGCCATCCTTCCTGGCATTGGTCCCGCCTGCCCCAGGCTCTGCTCCTGCTGTTCCAGGGCTAGGCTCTCTTTTCTGTGCTATGACTCTGTTGATCAGGGCACAGCCAGGAAAACAAATCTGTGTGATTGTTTTCCTCTGCTGGATGCCTTAGCAGACAGAACCGAGAACTGGGAGCTAAGAGCTGCCTTTCCTTCTGGCCCCACCTTGGGGCTTCTGAGCTGAGGATTTCACGGTTTTGTGGCCAGTGTTTTGTATTGATCTCAGCCTGTTAATAACCAGTGTTGTGGCTGGACCAGCCCTTGTGGTTCTTATTACAATTGCAAGACACCCTTCAGCAATAACCACCCGGAAATTTTGAAAGATACAGGTTTATTACTTACAACACCTGTCTTGCATCTGGGATTACATAGCATACTTGGGGCCATACAGTGAAGTCACAAGGTGACAGGGGCCTGGGGTTCTGCTTTTACTGAGGTGGAGTGTGGGGGCTTAGGGTTTCTTGGGCTCACTCTTTATTGGTAAATTTAAAATGTAAGAGCACTTAGTACAAGGTGTCTCAAAGGGGTGGCAATCACCAAACCAATGAACAGTGATACTAAAGGAGGACATGGGAGAAAGCAGAAGGATTGCTAAAGCAACCCATCTTGCAGGACAACGTTGAAGATTGGTCTCTTGATCTAAGATGATTATTTTACAAAAGACTTTCTAGCGTACAAGATGCAACTGTGTCCAAATGTATATAACTACAAATAGTTTTCTGTTTTACTTTGCTACCTATATAATGACTCAATGATTATAGATCTGTGTTTATAAAAATTTTATTTTTATGACTTCATGTTAAACCTCAAATAAATGTTTCTTTAGCTGAAAGGAAATAAAACATAAGAGTAGGAATTTAGGAATTCTGATCAAGATGGCAGTGTAGGCAGACATGGTGTGCCTCATCCCACAACCACATCAAAATTACAACTAAAATATAAACAACCATCACTCAGAACCAGCAGAAATCAAGTTGAATGGAAGCCTGACAACTAAGAAATTAAAGAAACTGCATCCACTCAGACTGGTAGGAGGGGCACAGACATGGAACGGGATGGTCTCTCACCCACATGTGGTGGATAAAAATTTGGGAGGGGTAGCTCAGGAATGAGAGTAACAGCCCCATACCTGGCCCCCTAGCCCAGGATTCCAGTGCTAAGAAAATAAGTCCCCACAACTTCTGGCTACAAAAACCCATGGGGATGAGTAAGTGGAAGAAACTTCTGGAACCCCAAGTAGTTCCTCTTAAAGAACCCACACATGGACTCACCTTCTCAGACTCACTCCCTCTGAGCTCCAGCACCAGGGTCGCACCTTGAAAGTCACCAGTGGCATACAGGAAGAAACTGAAGTGTCTGGCATCAAGGTGAACAGAAGCCATTGTCCCTTTTCTAAACTCTCCCCCCACAGAGATGACAAGCTTGTGCCATATTGGAGACCCCATCAACCTGGCTAATACTTTGGAGATCTCCAGAGACTCCTTCCCACCAAACTTACTGTCCCACCCAAGTTGCTTTTCCATATGAATAGCTGGTCTTGGCTCATGCTTCACAACTTCCTAAGTCCTATCAAACAAGCAACAGTCAGCCTCAGTGAGACCCAAGCACAGCACTAGCAGCAGCCACAGTTTGGCTTCACCTGGAAATCTCCAAGCCCAGCACAAATAGCAGCCACCTCAGATGCTTTATAACTCAGGCAGGGTGGCCCCAAGCAAAACACAGGCTGGGGCTGAACTTGGCCTGCACCACTTGGGAAACCCTAGGACCTGGGCACCCAGTGGACAGCTACAGACTAAGTCAGAGCACCACCACCCTGCCCCTGAAAGCTGTCCCTCCGTGGAGGGTGGAGGTTGGTGGTAAGTGGTCACAGTCAATCCCCACAGTTGACTAGACTGAATAAATCCCTCTCATTGATATGCCAACAGCAATCAAGTCTCAGTTACAAGAGGAAGGTATATTCAGCCAACATGAAGGAAGCACCTCAAATACCCAGCTTGGGTGATAGGGGAGGCTGTGCCACTAGACCCTACAGGACACCTGCTACATTAGGCCACACTACTAAGACACAGAGTCAAAGCAGCCTTACCTAACACATAGAAACAAACACAGGGAGGCTGCCAAAATGAGGAAACCAAGAAACATGGCCCAGTGGATGAAGCTGAGAATCAAATCAATGATTTGGAACATAAGGAAGCAAAACACCACCACACAGACCAACAAGAAGAAAAAAGAATCCAAGAAAATGAGGGAAGTGAAAGCAGCCTCTGGGAAAACTTCAAGAGGTCCAACATTAGCATCATGGGGGTGCCAGGAGAAGAGGAAGAGCAAGAAATTGGAAATCTGTTTGAAAAAATAATGGAAGAAAACTTCCTTAATTTGGTGAAGGAAATAGACATGCAAGTCCAGAAAGCACAGAAAGTCCCAAACAAGATGCATGCAAAGAGGCCCACTCCAAGACACATCATAATTAAAATGCCAAAGGTTAAAGATAAAGAGAGAATCTTAAAGGCAGCAAGTGAAAAGAAGTTAGTTACCTACAGAGAAGGTCCCCTGTAGGTATTCAGGAAGATATTCAGGAAGTTATTCCGGAAGTTCAGGAAACAGTAAGACTGTCAGCTGACTTCTCAAAAGAAACTTTGCAGTCTAGAAGGAAATGGCAAGAAATATTCAAAATCAAGAAAAGCAGGGACCTACAGCCAAAATTGGTCTACCCAACAAAGCTATCTTTTAGAACCCAGGAGCAGATAAAAAGCTTCCTAGACAAGAAAAAACTAAAGCAGTTCATCATCCCCAAACCCTTATTATATGAAATGTTACAGGGACTTGTTTAAGAAAAAGATCAAAATAAGAACGGTAAAAGGCAGTAATTACAAATCTATCACCAATTGAATCTAAAAAAGAAACTAAGCAAACAAGAAGAACAGAGACAGAATCATGGATATGGAGAGTGTTTTGATGGTTGCCAGATGGGAAGGGAGTGTGAAGGAATGGGTAAAGAAGTGAGAAGAATAAGAAGTACTAATAGGTAGTTACAAAACAGCCATGGGGATGTAAAGTACAGTATAGGAAATGGAGTAGCCAAAGAACCTACACATGACCCATGGACATGAACAATGGTGGGGAAATTACCTGAGGGAGTAGGGGGTGCCGAGTGGAGGGGGACAAAAAGGTAAAATCAGGACAACTCTAATAGCGTAATCAATAAAATATAATTTAAAAAAATATCAGGAATTTAAAATGTGGGAAAAGAAAATAAACAAGTGGCTCAAAGTTCAGTTATTTAAGTCCAGTGAGATTTCTAACACAAAGGAGCCTCAATGGCTGGGCTCTTAGCTAGCACTTGGCCAGCAACAGTTTGTCCCAGATAGCCATCTTTGAAGTGGATGCCTCAGCAATCAAAGCTTAAGTCAGGCACTTGCATTACAAAAAAGAAAAAAAAGAAAGAAATATCAGGGTTTATACTACAATAGCCACCAGACTGGTTCTTGCTTTCCAGCAGAAAGAACTTAGTGACTATAAAGACCACAACAAAGTGGAAATGCTGCAGCGGCATGCATACAAAGCAGTCAACAAAACAAAGCAGTAACTTGCTCTTGGCTATATTAATTAACATGAATGGGGTAGCAGATAAAAGCCAGGGAAAACACTGTGATATAGCAATCTTTCTCAAAATTGTAAAATTGGAATCACCCACATGGGTGTGTGCATATCCAGCAGCAGGTGTCTTAGCTATAAACAGTCCTCGCCAGTCAGATTTCTTAGGGCAATACTGAGCTCTAATACCAAACATCACAATACCCATTGTAGAGGTTCATAGATACTCCCCTAGGTGTCTACAAGTTATTCAGGAAGTTAAGGGAGCCAGCTGTCCTTTGCCTACTAAAAACAACAACCACCACCCTAGCCAGTGTGGCTCATTTGATTGGAGCATCATCCTGTACACAAAAAGTTGCAAGTTCAATTCTGGGTCTGGGACACATGCCTAGGTTGCTGGTTTGATCTCCAGTAGGGTGTGTATTGGGAGGCAAACAAGTAATCTCTCTCTCTCTCTCTCTCTCTCTCTCTCTCTCTCTCTCTCTCCCATACCCCTTCCTCTCTCTCTAGAATCAATGAAAAACATCCTCAGTGATGACCAAGGGTATTGAAAGATTCAGAGTGGATTTGCTATGTCTGTTAGAAATAGCCTGACAGTTGCCCCTTTTGTGAGCACTGTAAATGCACTCCTTACTCAGAGAGCCAGTCTCAAGCCAGGTGATTTCAGATTGTAAGTATGGTGATAAAAATATTCCCTTTCGGCTCCTCCGCCGTCTGGCCCAGCAGACCCAACGACCCAAGTTATGTGCACCATGTCTGGTTTGTCCAGTGTCACTGCTATGAAGAAGGTGGTTCAACAGCTCTGGCTGGAGGCCAGGCTTAACCCTGTGAAGGTTTCCCAGGCAGCTGCAGATTTGAAACAATTCTATCTGCAGAATGTTCAACATGACCCCCTGCTGACTGGAGTATCTTCAAGTACCAATCCCTCAGACCCTAGGAAGTCTGTTCCTTTTTGTAGTGAAATGAATCTTTGAAGGTGTTCTAAACCACTTTTCATGAACCAGTGAATATTTGAAGAGCTAAATTTGAAGCCTGTACAAAAAGCTTATCCCTGTAACACGTGCCACACTATACAGACTGTGCTTTTGTCAGTCCTTAACATCTACCTCTCTGAACTTTCATGAATTTCTATTTCACAAGGATGATTATTTTATATACACTGGCAGCAGCATACAAATAAATACTTAGTATAAAAAATATTCCCTTTCTAATTTTTAAAATAAATTGTTCTTTTTATTGTATTGATTAGTTCCCTACCCTGGGGAGGGAGAATCAATTCACCCCACTCCACAGGGAACGGCAGATGAGGCTGCACCCTGAGGGCCAGCAGGTCTCATCCTGTTCATGCTGTCATTGGGACAATATTGCCACACTTTCTCAGGCCCCAGTAGAGACCCTGACTTGGCCACAGAATCTTCTGGAATGTAACCCTGCTGTTTGGTTTTCATGATATCTATTTTCAGAGCTCCTTTCTATATATGGTAAGTGATGCTATTTTCCATTCACATCATTGACATGTTTCCACTTTAAAAAGTACAGCTGTTGGTTTGGGAAGACTTGGGAAAGAAGATTTGGGAAAGATGGTAGAGCAGGAAGCACCAGGACTCTGTCTCCCTGCCTGGACAATAAGTACACTGGTAGAATGTGTCTGATGTAACCATTTGAGAACTCTGGAGTCCATTGAAGACTTGTGACTTCCAAGGGAAGACTTCAATACCCCACTGCAATAATGGGTAGAACAATGAGACAGAAGATAAGAAATAGATGACTTTACTGACACAGCTAGGTCTAGATGACATATACAGAACACTCTATCCAACAACAGAATACTCATTCTTCTCCAGTGCATGTGGGAAATTTTCTAGGATAAAACGTGTTAGGCCTCAAATGAAGTCTCAGTAAATTTAAAGAGATTGATATTATGCAAAGTATCTTCCCTTACCACAATGGGATACAATTAGAAGTCAAAAACAAAAGGAAAATTGAGTAATTCATGACATTCCTTTTAAGCAAGCACAACTTCAAGAAGAAATCATAAAGGAAATTAAAAAACTTGGGGATGAGTGAAAACTTAAACATGACATACCAAAACTTTTGGGGTGTAGTGAAAGTAGTGCTAAAGGGGAAGTTAATAGCTATAAACACATTATAAAACAAAAAAGATCTCAAATCAACCTTACTTCACAACTTAAAGAACTAGAGAAAGAACAAACTAAACACAAAACTAGAGAAGGAAAGAAATAATAGAGATTAGAGCAAAGATAAATAAAATAGAGAGAATAGAAAAAAATAGGAAAAAATCAATGAAACCAAAAAGTGGTTCTTCAAAAGATCAACAAAACTGACAAACTTTTAGCTAGGTGAACTAAGAAAAAAGAGAGAAAGCTCAAATTACTAAAATCTGAAACGAAAGTGGGGACATTACTATCTTCTCTACAGAAATAGGATTATGAGAATATTATGAACAATTGTATGACAATAAATTAGATAATCTAGATTAAATAGACACATTCCTAGAAACTCAAAACTTACCAAGTCTAAGTCACACACACACAAAAAAAAGACCATTCATAACAAATAGCCCTGGGCCTGAGGCCTTCACTGGTGAATTCTACCAAACATTTAAAGAAGTAATCTCAATCTTTCTCAAATTTTCCAAAATATTGAAGAGGGGTGAACACTTCCAAATCCATTGATAAGGCCAACATTACTCTGATACCGAAACAGACAAAGACCCTACAAGACAACTATAGACCAATATCACTTATGAAAACTGATGAATTTTTAACAAAACATTGGCAAACAAAATTCAGCAGCATATTAAAGGAATTATACACAATGATAGTGGGATTTATTCCTGTAATGCTAGGATGGTTCGACATATGAAAAATCAATCAATGTAATACATTAAAGGCTGAAGGGGGGATGGGGAACCATGATCATCTCAATTGATGTTTAAAAAGCATTTGACAAAATTCAACACCATTTCATGATTTTAAAAAAGTACTAAGCAAGCTAGGAATAGAAGCAAACTACCTCAACATAATAAAAGCCATATATGAAAAACCCACAGTGAACATCACACTCAATGGTGAAACAATGAAAGCTTTTCCTTTAAGATCTGGAGCAAGACAAGGATGCCTACTCTCAACACTTCCATTGAACATAGTATTAGAAGTCCTAGCCAGAGCATTAGGCCAGAAATAGAAATAAAAGCAGTGCCTGGGCTTGAGGCAAGATGGTGGGCTCGTGATGGAGCTTTTTAGTGTGTTTGTCATAAATCCACATATTCTCTTCCAGATGGCTATAGCTGCAAAGTAGAGCTTTCTTTGACATCTGAAGGCAAGATGATAATTTGTTACCATCCTTCTGTGGACATTCTATATGAACACGCAAAATTTATCCATTGGGCAGATCCTGTGCATAATTATGAAGAAACACTGGGTCAAGTACTGAAAACCAGGTTAGAAGAAAAAGATGAACACTTTGAGCAAGGACCTATTATAGAACTACTTAGCAAAATGTTCTTTATTACTAAGCACCATTGGTATCCTTGTGGGAAGTATCATAGACATTGTAAGAAATTGAATCCTTCTAAAAACTAATGAGACTTCTGGTCAAGATGGCAGCATAGGTAAACACAGCTCACCTCCTCTCACAACCACATCAAAATTACAACTAAAATATAGACCAACCATCACTCAGAACCAGCAAAAATCGAGTTGAATGGTATTCTGACAACTACAGAATTAAAGAAACCACCTCCACCCAGACTGGTAGGAGAGGTGGAGGCATGGAGCAGGCTGGTCCCACATCCACATGTGGTGGACAAAAATTCTGGAGGGATCTTTCAAGAATGAGGAGTTCCAACTGCATACCAACCCCTCCAGCCCAAGTTTCCAGT
>PVJI01006153.1:0-89265 GCA_004026765.1 Micronycteris hirsuta
TCGGCAAGCCTGACCTTTGCCAACGCAAGTAACAGGGAGAGGCATTGTTAAGTTAGCCCTGGAGTAGCAGCTGTGTGCCAGTTTCTTTTGTAAATGCTTTGATATTTTAAAACAGAAATTTTAGACGAGGAAGCCATGCTTTGTCGCTGTTACAATAGCAGCTCTTGTCTGTGTGGAGTCACTGAATGGAGACACAGACACCGGTGCAGCTTTGGTACTGTTAATGGTTCCTGAGTGCATAGAACAGAGCTCTTCTTGATGATTGTGTCCTCCTCTTATCAAGAATTTTACACCCCTATAAAGCAGGGTTTATTACAGGCACGGTGTTTATTCGTGTTTATTACAGGCACGCTGGCTGCTCTCAGATTAGTATCTCTTTAACAGCATGGTGTTACTGGTTTTCCATTCGGTTTCAGCCTTGGGGAGTGTCTTTTGAGCATTTAGAAGACTGACATGCAGACCGGATTCAGTGATAAATATTTGTGTGATGCCATTGCCACTGATGGCCCCACTCTGGCTGTCCCTGCTGTGCGACATGACCCCCAAGAACTAGCTGCATGTTTCTCGTTTCCGCCTCCTACACCTGCACAGCTCCAGCCCCAGCTCCAAGCTCAGCTCTGTTTTTCTCCACCAGCTCTTCGGTGGATCTTTCTGTCAGTGTATCATCTCTATACTTGCCCCTCCTCCCACCAGATGTCAGCCCCACGAGGTCTGGGCTTTGCCCATCCCCTTCGTCCCCACAGTGTGTAGGACAGGGAGGAGCTCAATCACAGCTTGTCTGCACATGGAATCGAGGAACTGTGGGTTCACACGTGGGTGTCACAAGATGGCAAATCGTCTGGTGGCCGTCACATGCTCTGACTCAAGAAGCCTGATTAGTTTTCTTTGATTTTCAATGAAACGTCTCCTGAACCCAAAACTGCTAGTACAGTTGTAGTGCATGTTCTGGTGTTTCTGAGGGACCGTGCGCACAGCCTTCCTCAGGCAGCACACAGGTCTGGGTGTGTGGCACCTCCTCCCCCAGTCACTGAGCCAGACACAGGGGAAGCGCTGAGCACAGTGTCCACAATCGGCAGACTGAACCCAACCAAAGGCAAAACGCGTGGTGGGGCACAGCCCGACTGCGAGGCAGCGTAGCTCTGCCTCGTCTGAGGTTTGCTGTCCTCGCATCTGCAGGGTGACTGCGGGGTTGACCGTGGCCACGCCATGCTTCGTTCCCAGGTCGCTAAGGTGCGTGGCATCTCGTGTCCGAGGCAGAGCCCCTGAGTCCCTGTCCTCCTCATGACAGTCGGGTGTGTCTCTACGCTGAGGCCAGGCCAAACCAGGCGCTGCTCAGAGGCTGCAGCAGTGCTTGGGAAAATGGTGTCAGCGGCATTTAGAAAGATGGTCTTGACATAGTTTCTAGTTGCAAAGGTAGCACGGGGAGTCCCCGTCAACCTTCACCCAGCTTCCCCTGGTGTCCCCATCTCCCATGACCGCGTGGTCAAACTGAGATGGCAGCGTCCGCACGACTACTGGCTGAGCGGCAGACCTTCGCTGGGTCTCTCCAGCTTTCCCACCAGGGTCCCTCCGCAAACCTCACTGCCTTTAGTTGTCCTCTTGTCATCGTCCCCTCCCCCCGCCCTCCCATCCCAGTCTGTGGCAGTCTCCTGGGCCTTCCTGGCTTTTCATGACCTTGACAGTTTAGAGCAGTCCCGGTCATGAATTTGGTAGAACGCCCCTCCAGTCGGGGTGTCCGGTGCTCTTTCACAATTAGAGACGTCACGGGGCTGGGGCTGGGTGTCGCGGGGAGGCTTGAGTCGGTGCGGCCACCCCGAAGGACAGGGTGGCCACGCAGTCACACGCCTCAGAAACGGGTATGCCCTCTGGTCCCCGGCCCCACATCAGGGCTTCCCACCGCAGATTTGGGAACGGGCACAGAGACTGTTTAGATACAAGAGTTCCGTCACCACATTTCTGAGAGGAGAGAGAGGATGTGCTTTTAAAGATTCCGTCATGGAGAATCAGCTAAATACATTTATGTCCCTTCTCTGACTATAGTACTATTTAATGATAGAAAAATGTCTTAATGATATGTTAAAGTGGGTTTTAAATAGTGTGTACGATATTCTATTTTTTCCTTAAAAAATTCTATCAAAACTGTTTGGAAATCCATGATCAAGAGATTACCCATATTTATCTCTGGCTGACCAGATCGCTTTTCTCTCTCATCTCTAGTTCCAGTTCATCTTCACTGGACGTTTTTGCCTTTGATTAAAGATTAATAATTTAGCTTTAATAAAATGAAATCAAAGGTGAACAGATGCGAGCTGAGCTGGTGTTGACAGCAGGCGTGTGAGAGCCCAGGTGGGAAAGGGAGGTGGGGGGGGGGGAGGCTGTGGCGGCGGGCCGCAGAGGCAGCACGGCTCCCTGGCATGGCGCGCCCAGCTAGGGCAGGGATACCTGGGTCAGGTAGGGAGGCTGCTTTCCCTGGGCCTGGGCCGAAACTGCCTGTCCGTGGATGCAGCATACAGGCAAGGTTCAGGGGCCAATGAGCTGTGGAGGTCTCCAGAGGATGGCAGGGTGTCGGGCCCCTGAGAATAGGCTGTGGACCTGTCTCCGGCCAGTCCCAATGTCGCCCTGCTCTCTGCACTGCTGCCCAGCAGGAGGCGCTGGACACCGGTGCATGGAGACAGTTGGTAACTGAGAGTGCGGAGGGAGGGTCAGGTGTGAGGTGGAGTTTGACTAGGCAAGGAGAGGCCGGTCCTGATAAACCAGAAGAGATGATGGTCTTGAGATTTGAGCTTCAGGGAATCCAGCTGCAGGCGTGGAAGTAAGAGCAAGTGAGAGGAATGTAGAATGTGCAAAATAGTTTTTAAATAATCTCTGCTTATCTGGCGCTGAGAGCACTTTGGAGTGTGTCTGCAGAAGTTGGAGGGTAGATGTGACGGCCAGCCCTGCTTCCGGCATGGCAGTGGGCCTGGCTAGGCGCTTGCTGCTCCCTTATGGCCTGGAGTTTCAAGTCCTTCTACAAGCTGTGTTTGTGCCGTGTTTTGTATTTGTTTGAAGGCAAGGAATTCCCTTTCATCTTAGTGAGGGTTGTTTGATCTGCCTCAAGAAAGGCAACAGAGCTTGGGGATAAAAGCAATGACACAGGAGACAGAAACCTTGATTTTCATCACACCAAATAGCCGTGAGTCTCTTGGACCTCTCCAGGCCTCAGAATCTTCTGGGCTCTCAATGGCCCAAGCCCCTTCTTCTTCCTAAATCCCAGGCGTGTATGTGTGTGTGAGAGAGAGAGAGATTTTGTCAAGACTTACATGTAGGTCATCAGTGCATCATCAGGTTTTAAATTGGTGTCACGGTGCTGCCTATGACAGCACCAGGGAGTGGGTCTCGCCGCGGCCCTGTTCACGTAAGACAGTGAGATGTGTCCGCGTGTCAAGGTAAACACTGTTACACAGTCTTCGATGATGAAATCTTGCCCTCCCTGTTTAGTTATTTGGCTTCAGGACCTGAATTCTAGACAGATGGTGCCGTTAAATCCATTTGTCTCATCGTCAGAAAGTAGACAACTCTTACTTCTTTTTTTCCCTTTTGATTGTGCTCAAACGAGCAATTATAGTCATAATCCCTAATAAAAATAACAACTGGGAAATACCGAGGGAAGTGCAGGTAGCCAGCGGGTACCCGCTGGGCGGGGACAAGAGCAGGACCCACGGCTCGGGTGAGTGGCGAGGGAGCTTTGCGTGCACACGCAGGAGCTCTCTGGTTCCGGAACAGGATGCCCAGGGTGGACACACCCTCTTTCTTACATGGATATTGAACTAGAGCAAAACCCTACAGTTTTCTTAGAGAATGTGGCCATTATGCATAGAAACCAGGACCCCTACCTTTCTTCCTCGGCCCCCCAGAATGCTTCCTGCCCCGCTGGAAGGTCCGTGCCTCAGGGTGCGGTGGTCCTGGGCGGCGGCCCGGGTGAGCCGAGCACGCAACGTCCAGCACAGGCCGCGACGGGTGACCTCTAAATTAGAACACAGACAAGTTCCTCTCCATTCTGTTTCAGGCTTCAGTTCTTAGTCTCCTGGGAAGGTCAGTCACTCTGAAAAATAGATTCCCTATGCGGTTTCAGGAAAAAAATCCATTGTTTTTAGGGCCATAGCTGCATAACTTGATCAGACTCACCACTACAGGCCGCGGTGTCCCAGCGCCCGGAGATACTGACTTTCAGCTCTCCTGCAGACTTGCTTCCATAGTCACTGTAAGTTTGGCTTCTGGAACAAGTGGCAGTTTAAAAAGTTGCATTTCACAATTTGTTTTGGTTCATGAGAACTCCAATGGTTGGTTTTAAACGTCTCAGGCAGAAGATGGGAGTTTCCTGCTTATTTTTCTTTAACTTTTGATTATGAAAAATTTCAGACAAATACGGAAGTGAAGAGAAGGGCATCGGGTGCCTCCGGGCAGCATCGCAGACCGTGGGTTGCCTGGCACGTGGCCCGTCTTTTGTTTACTGACCTTCCCTCTGGCTCTGTTTGAAGTAAAGCCCAAGCCTCGTGTTATTTATTTGCAAACACTTCCTTACAGACCCCTAATAGATTGGGTCTTCTAAAACCGTGTAACTATAATACCACGATCACCCCTGAAAAATTAGGATGAATTTCTACACCTGAAACTAATACAATATTCCCAACTGTAATTGAAAAAAAATTCTAATCAAAAATATTAGGATGAAATCTATCAAATATTTAATAAGCATTCCAGTGTTGCCAGTTGTCTCATAAATAAGCACCTTTCTACAATTGGTTTGTCCATGTAAGGACACGACCCCTTTGGAGGAGGCCCCCTCTCGTTCCGGGCCGTGGACTGGTGCGGCAGGCGGGCGTGGCGGGCCGCCGGTACCGGCGAACAGCAGCTTAGCTAGGATGTGCCCGCGTGTGCGTTTGGGGAGGCAGGGGCGTGAATGTTATCCTGCTTCTGATTCCTTGAGGTTTTTGAATTTCTAATTTATGTCATTTCCCAGTTTGGATAATTTTTGCCAGTAGTTTTTCAAAGTTTTTTTCTGCTCCATTTCTCTTTTGTCTCCTTCTAGGATTCCAGTTACATATATGTTAGACCTTGTGATGATGTTTCACTGGTTCCTGAGGGTCTGTTCTTTTGTTATTCATTCTTTTTAAGTCTCTGTTCTTCAGACAGAGTAACTTCAGTAGAGCTGTCTTTATATTCACTACCTTTTTATTCTCTGTCCTCCAATCTGCTATTAAGCTCATTGAGTAAAATTTCATTTCAGATATTTTATTTTTCAGCTCTAGAATTTGTTTGGTTCTTTTTTTATAGTTCTTCCTCTCTACTGAGTATTCCATCTGTTTATGCTTTGTGAGCATATTTTTCTTTTCATCCTTGGTTACGCTTATTACGGATGCTTTACCTTGTCTGCCTGGAGCTTGTGTTGTGGGCGCTGCATGAGTGGAAGATGGAAACCAGTGGGATACGCAGTGTGCGGAGCGGTGAGAGCGTTGTGTAGATAGTACCTGGATGGGCTAAGGCCCAAGTTAGGGGGCTGGCCTCCCTGAGGAGGTGGCATCCCGGCAGATACTTGACAAGGGCCACAGGGATGGGCACTGGGGCGGAGACCTAAGGTGAGCTTCGAGGAGAAGATCCCAGGGCAGAGCAGACACCAGGTGGGCGTGGCGGTCAGTGAGGCACCGGGCAGCTTCGTCCTCTCCCGGCCAGCCTCTCTGTAGTGTTTTCCTGTGATGTTTCTTGTCGGCTGACTTAGTTGACACTCGATCCTGTACTGTATGCTGACCCTTCTTCTAGAAGGGTCGTCGTAAGTATGCAGTAGATACCTGAGGATGCCACTGCCTCCCCCCAAGTCTCTGAACCCTCCAAAGGCTCCTTTGAAAGGGACATCTGAGCGAGACTTTGACCGTCAGAGGTGCCCACCAGGTTCTAGTTTTGCGGCCAAGATGCTCAACCCTCCCCGCCCTTTCCCCACGGGGTGCACATACTGCCCGGTGTGTGTCTGTGGGGTAGGCTGCCCCACAGTGGCCATCCCGGCCCCTGGGCCCCAGAGCTGCCTGCCGCCGCTGTCCTCGCTGGAGGGCCAGAGACAACTCGCTTTCAAAGGGGCGCGAAGTCCATCAGCAAAGCGCCTCCACTGATTAGGACGTGCAGACGGACAGAGGTGTGGAGAGGGAGGGAAGAGTGCGGTTTGTCCACTCTGGTGACCCCTAGTGGAGACAGTGTCTGCGTGGGGCAGAGGGTGGCGGGCCACCTGACCTCTGGCCTATGCACGTGCTGGGTGGAGGTTTGCGTGTGAGTTCCTCCAACTGGTGAACTGATGCTCCACGCTGTTTCTGACAAGCACGTGTGTTTGCATGATAAGGGGGCATCCTCCCCAACGAGCCAGGCCCCGCCCTCCCTTGTGTGACAAGGTGTGCTCGTCAATAACATGGAGGATGTCCGGAAATGCTGTTCACTGAGTGTGTAGAAAGATCTGGAAAAGCTGTGAGGGAAAACAGGTCATCCTCCAAGACTGTGTGGGGTGTGGGTGATGCCCACTTCTGGGGGCATGGGGCCCTGTGTGCTGACAGCCCACTCAGGTGTGGGTGAGTAGTAACCACTTCCGTGGGCACAGGGGCCTTGCATGCTGATGGCCCACTAAGATGTAGAATGAGGGAGACACCCACTTCTGCAGTCACAGGGCCCCGCGTGCTGACAGCCCACTCCACTATGGTGTGAGGGATGAGGGTGATGCCCACTTCCGTGGGCACAAGGGCCACGTCTGCACGTGGGCAGGAGCTCCCCAGCTGCAGTGCTGGGATAGACCGCCTGCTCCACCAGGGCCTGTGGACACAGTGCCCCTGAGCAGACGTGCCTCTTGGGGTTCACGTGAGTAGGGTCAGGTCTTCGCTGTCCACCTCGAACTGAGCTTTAAGGCTTCGCAGCCTTCATGTGGCCAGTGGGCACTGGACAGCACAGGCTGGGCCAGAACATCCCCATTGCTGGGCAGCCCTGTGGACAGAACTGACCGTCACTTCGTAGGGTTCTGTCAAGTCACTCTGAGGCAGGCTTCGGCTAATTTTTATGCATAAGAAACAAAAGACAAAGAAATGCCCTTCAGCCTGATATATGTTAAATATTTGGAATATATTAATTCTAAAAAATCTGTTGCTAAGTCTAATTTCCGTTCACAGGAAGCATTTTCATATTTAACTAAAACCAAGGAGTTAGCTAAGGTCATTACTATGGATTTTGTTTTTGGGCTAGGGGGTGACACCTGCATAGATCTAAGCAACAGGGGACACCTGGGGCTAGGAAGTCTGGTTGCCACAGCAACCGAGTATTAGCCAGCACCGTGACAAAGTGCACTGGACACGGAAGGTCACTGCGGGTGTGTGGGTTACACAGGTCACTTCCTGTTCCCTGAAGTGCCCAAGGACATCCTTAAAACATACATTAGCAATTTGTTAAATGCCGCATAGTTCGGAGC
This sequence comes from Micronycteris hirsuta, assembly GCA_004026765.1. Lineage (NCBI taxonomy): Eukaryota > Metazoa > Chordata > Mammalia > Chiroptera > Phyllostomidae > Micronycteris > Micronycteris hirsuta. Next base: position 7,472 of record PVJI01006153.1, read on the forward strand.
ATGCAATTTAAAATGATTTTATTTAAAACATGAAGCCTTTAACCTGCTCTTTTGAAAATATCTGCTTCCTAGAAAACGTCCTCCCATTTACGATCTGATCTCTGGCTAAATGTGAAGTCCTCTGCAGCTGGTTTCATGGTTAGGTTCTGTCCATGGACAGACGGGGCTCTTGTCCAAGGGACTTGCCCAGCTCAGGCTGGTTCTGGAGATTCCTGGGCAGACCCTGCTCTAAGCAGGTCTGCTGGGCCAGTGATCAGGGCACAGGAGGCTCCAGACCAGGCCGGGCAGGAGTGAGTGGGGCCCAGGCTGGGAAGGCGGGCAAGAGCATGGCCTCATTTCTGGTGTGGAGCTGACGTCAGCACCTTCCTGGCCCCTGAGGACGGAGGGTGGCCCCAGCCTGTCCTCTCAGAACAAGGGCGGCTCTGCCCGGTGGTTCCGACGTCAGGAAGAACTTAGTGGGCCTCAGCAAAGCCTTGTACGTGGTGCCCTCCCATGCAGGCACACGTGTGGTGCCTCTTGACTGTGGCTGGTTGCCATGGTGAGTGTGTTTGGAGGGAAAGGACCATGTGAGCAGTCGAGGTACAGGTTTCTGACCTCTGCTGAACGGGCATGGCAGGTTGCTGGGCGGCCTTGTCCAGGTAAAGAAAATACAGAAATGCATCTTCTGCATAGCTTGCTAGGTGGATGCTCGCTATTTTTAAATGCCGGCAGAAGTTTTCAAATTTTGTCTTAGCCTCCCTTATGTTTTTTTTTCTTTTTACCTGATCTCATTTTATATTTTGTCTCAGTGAGAGAGGAAAGTGTCTCGCCCAGTCTGTTGGTGGGTTGCGCCTGCTGCAGCAGCAGCGTTTGCAGCAGCAATGGGCAGCAGGCGGCTCTCCCAGGGCCCGCCCGTGACAGCCAGGCAGACGCGCTGGTTCAGGGGCAGTATTGGGGACACTCTGCTCCCCGCGCTGTGCAGCCCCCGCAACTCTGGCCCGGCTCTCAGGGAGACACTGCAACAGAACTGGCCTTCCCTCACTTACCTGCAGCTGCGTGCCAGTGGGAGTCGGGGTTCCAGCTGGCCCCCTGCCGGGTGCGCCCCAGGCCTGATCATATGCGGCCTTTCTTCTGTGCACCAGGCTGCAGGCCGGGCACCCACACTTGGCCACCGCTCCACTGTCAAAATACAGCTTTCCTTGCGTGGCACCCTGAGTAACAACAAGTAAAACTAAAACAAGGCTTGGCGGAATGGCCGTGGCATGGGAGAGCACAGAGTGGCGGGAACAGCTTGCAGAGGCGAGGGTTTGTGAGGGCACGGCCTGAACCCGGAGCCAGCTTAGAGGAAAGGCTCTTCCCTCCACCTACTGTGTGTGACTTCAGTGCCCGCCAGACCTCCCACGGCTGTGAGAAGAGCCCCCATCTTTGAAGCGTGCGCTCTGCCTACATCACCACAGAAATTACTATCCCCGGAGTCTGTAGGGAAGCAGGGCCTGTAGGCCTTGTGTTCATGAACACAGACAAGGCCACGACGTCCCCTGTGATATGGGGTCAGTGCCGGCCTCCCTCATGACGGCACTGCCTGGATGACCTAGGTGGCCCTCTGAGCTCGCCGTCTGCAGTATTCTGACGGAGGTCCCAGGGGTGGGCGTGAACAGCACCTGGTGTCCCAGTGAGTGATGTCAAAGCTGCCTGCTTCATCGTGCCACCCTGCTGACCCCCCAGGAGCCATCGCAGGCCCAGTGGACCTCAGCACGTGTTCACCGTGAAGCCTGGGCCGGGGTGTGAGCAGGACCCAGGACCATCCACCAACACAGCGGGGGCCGAAGTCAGTGGGCCAGCATGCTGCTGCTCCCTCAGGCGCCGCCCCCCACCCCATGCAGGCACACCACACGTCTTCCGCATCAGCTCTCCAGAGCCCCCCCGCACCCCCCCCGCAGCAGGCTCTGCACCCCTGCAGGGGTCTGGTGCTCTCTGACAACGTAAAGTGCCGCACCCGTGGCGGGCAGGGCCGCCCTTGTCCGCACCGGTGGGGGGCTTTCTTATTCCCAGAGCTCATCTTCGCCGTGTCAGTGACTGCAGACGAGATCTGGTGTGCCGATCCAGAACTTTCCGTCCTGGCACACAACCCATAAAGATTAAGAAAATAAGTTTTTAAGAGCTCGAGTAGTCTCCAGAGCATCATTAGGAGCCCCGGGCGGCCGAGGGTGGGGGGCTCTGCGCAGGAGTGACAGCCCGTCAGGAGGGAAGCGCTTTTCTTCCATTTTCCCTGATTTTAACATGAAGCTAATGGGTTCCTGCTTCTAACATGGATGGTGGCTGTCATTTCTGAAGGATCCATATGTGCAAAATTTAATTACTCTTTCTAAGTAACTATCATAGTTTGAAGGAAGTTAATGCGAGGCCTCAGTTGGCATTTTCTTTCCACAGTGGCCGTCTGGGCCGCTCCCACCTCTGAAACTGTTTTAGGTTGTTTTCCTCCTCGGTCACAGTGGTGCCTGTGCTGTGTCGTCCTTGATTCTGGGCGACCTCTGAGGCGCCAGCCCAGTGGCCCCCTTGTTGGCTGGATACTGTCCCCCGGCTCCTCCACCTCTGCTCTTCCTGTCCAGAGCACGGGCAGCAGGACTCTTCCCATTGGGAACAGCGGGGCGATGCCCCATTCACGCTGTTCAGTCTGAAGGTGCCCCGCCACCCACCTGTCCACCAGCGCTGCGGTTGCCAGGCACAGCTCAGGCCTCTTGGTGGTGAACTTTCTGGATCTGCAATAGAAAATGTCTTTGCTCTTCACTTGCCCCTAGGTAGATAGAAAAGAAACATCAACACCATTTTTACATCAATTTTATTTGGAGAGCAGGTGCCCTGGGCTAGGCCAGGGGAGTGAAGGGCTCTTCAGGTCGGGACTTGGGCCAGGAGGCCAGGAGTCCAAATTCAGCCTGATTCACGGGGCTTTTCCTCAGACTTACGTGCAGCTGCCCTGCAGACACAGGTCATGTGCCCCATTCCGAGGAGTCTTATTTAAACTCTCAAACCAGCAGAATGCGAGAACTGGCCTGCTCTGACATCTTGAGTCTATGCAGGCACAGCTGGCCCTGGCCAGTGGGGTGCCCAGGCTGCCCTCAGACCCGGGTGCCATGGGGACAGCCAGCCCTGAGCTCTGGCCAGCACTGCGTGGAGGTTCACTGTCCCGTCAGGACCGGGCCAGAAGACCCTGAGCTTCCCCTAGTGCCAATCATCCCGCCCCGCCGCCTGTCTGCGGATGTCCCGGGAGACAACGGGCAAGCTAGCTGTTCCTCAGCAAAGGGGAAATGCACGCAGGAGCTGCTCGCTGCCTAGATACTTTCCCCAGCGGCCACTGTGTCCATCAGAGCGCTGGGGGCTGGGAGCACCCATTCCTCCATCTCACAACGGGAGGTGGTTTTCCTTCAGTTTTATGTGGAAACTTTCCAAACGTGGCTCGTTCAGGACTGGTCTCTGTTATTTGAAACGAGCCAGCAGCCATGGAAATGAAAATGCCAGCAACAGGCAGGTGTAGCCCATACTCCGTGGCTTCCAGTGGGCATCTGCTAACTGTCACTCCCAAAGCCACTGGTTGACCATCATACCAGCACCATCCCCAAGACACAGCCAGTGGGGCAGAACCCTCCAGGCCCAGATGACTGTTAAGTAGGTGTTTGCCAAGTGAAAGGGCCAAGTGCCTCTATCCCACCCTCAGAGAGGCGCTGAGCACAGGTTGAAGGCACTTGACTGAGAGGCGCCCAGTGGGGCCTGGGGACTGTTGGGGTCAGCGCTGGCTGACAGTTGTGAGCACGTCTTGGCAGGGTGCTGTGTGCCGTGCCATCCGCAGGCACATGGACAGCCTCTCAGCCACAGGAAGCCGCCACAGCAGTGCACTGGGCATTTGTTTTTCTGGGGGCGCCTCCCCACCACGCCGGAGCGGAGAACAATGGTGTCCTTGTGCAGGCAGCACAGCTGCTGAAATTCAACAAGATCCAAGCTAAGAAAGCAGAAGCAGGTGGGTCTGCAGGCGACCCTTTTTCCTCCCCAGCGGTGTCAGGGGGTGCTGATGGCTGGGGGGGCCGGTGGCCAGCAAGGCAGCAGCTCCAGGGAAGGAGAGGGCAGGTGGGAACAGAGGGGTCCCAAGCGGGAAGCCTGCGCACCTTGCCTTTCAGGCGTCTGCTCTCCCGTGTAACCCAGCAGGGTAAGGAATGTTTCAGTAGGTTCAGGAGGAAGGAGGGCCAGGTGACCCTCTGCCAGTACAAGCGCATCCCTAAGGTGACAGCATGTCCCACCCCTTGCCTACCCACCCTGTCACCTGCTTCCCGGCACTTACACAGTCTCTGGGCTCTGCCATTTGCATATCACTTTGATTGGTGTCACTCAAACTGTATATTAAAATTCCGTTCATCGCATCTGTGCAAAGTGAGGTGACAATTAGAGAAGGCAGGCCTGGCGCCCAGGGAAGTGCTCACCCACGTGGGGTCTTAGAGTTTACAAGGGGTTTGCAGGAGCGCGAGCAAGGCAGGTGTGCACTGCGGGGCTGCACGAGGGCCCCACATTTGCAGTGGCACATCAGCTCCCGAGGCATTCTGGGCGGCGTTCCAGCCTGGCTCGCTCTCTGCCCAGAGCCCCAGCTCCACCTGCTCTGCTTGCAGGGCTGCGTGAGGCACGGGCCTCTCGGTTCCTGAGTTATCTCACCACCAAGTGGAGGAAGGATCAGAATAGGTGGCCTTGGAGGTACTTTCTCAAAGAGTGGACGCGTCTCCAGACAAGTACACTCAGAGCCAGGGCCACGGCCACTTCCGCATTCTGCGTATCCTCTGCTCGCCGATTCATATATTTGTAAAACGCACCCCAAGTGAAATGAGTCCACAGTTAATGAAAAGCACCTTGGAAAAAACTAAAGAAATTGTCATATGGAAATAAGTTTGTTTTTTCCAGGCTGAGAGAAGGGAGGTTTGAAGCAAGTTATAAAGCAAAAGTCTTCTAAACCATGAACGAGAAGGGGGAAATCCTTGACCCAAAGTAAGCAATTGTTCTATGTCTGAAATCTCATAAAACTAGTGTAGATGCTTTCTGCATTTTTCCCTCTTGAACCTCTGAGGGAAGTCGGGGTAAGTGTCCAGTGCTGGGTGGGGTGCAGGTGGGTGCTAGAGGGGCACCCTATTCATCCAGTCTCCCCCCCAGCCTTGGCCCCCTGCAGGGTAGTGCTATCCTCCCATCAGCTGGTACAGGACCCAGCGTAGCCTGTGGTGATGTAGCTTCAACTTCCTGCTTTGCCTTGCCCCCCAACACGTCAGGCTTCTTTCTACTTCTAGAATTATCTCTTTTTTTGTTTTATCCCCACCTGAGGATATTTTTTTCATTGCTTTTAGAGAGAAAGGAAGGGAGAGAGACAAACATCAATGAGAGGGAAGCAACAATTAGCTGCCTTCTGTCTGCACCTGGACCAGGTACCATAGGCACCTGGACCTAGGTATGTGCCCTGACCACCAATCGAACCCGCAACCTTTTGGTTATGGGACAACGCTCTAACCAACTGAGCCACACCGGCCAGGGCTGGAATTATCTGTTGACAAGGGCAGGGTGCATGCTGATGGTCCCAGTGTCACCAGCTCAGGGCATGTGGCTCCGCTGATGCCAGCCACCCATTCAGGCTGAGACTACCTGCCCGTCTGGGTGGTTACAGGTCACTGTCACCCTGGTGTCAGGCTTGCCATTCTCAGGCACTGCTTTGCTGCAAATGACCTGTTCTCTCCAAAAGAACTGATTTGGAACTGGGGTTTCAGAAATCCATAGAACATGTAAGAGTAAATGGGATCTCTGCAGAGAGTTTCAAACAGTTGTACAGTGAATCCCATGAGCTCCCCCTGCCTGGACTCTGGTTTGTCTTTTGCTCTGCTGGCTTCATCACACGTCTGTTCATTTCTCGATTTAATGTTTGATGCACCTCAAAATAAGTTAAAGGCCTGAAGACCTGTCCATCAGCCTTAAAACTGGGGTTCAGAATTTCTGTAGGTTTGTCTGTTCGAGGAAGAAACTAAACAGCGAAACGCGCAGACCCTACGGTTCCGTTCAGTGAGTCTTGGCAAGCGCTCCCTGTGGCCCAGGCGCGGACTCCTCGTCCCCCCGGTGTGCCCCAGGCCGCCTCCCCAAGCAGCTAGCTTTGTTCTGATTTCTTTCACCTGCATCAGTTTTCCTTATGCTAGAATTTTCTATAAATGGAACCACAGAGTATCTACCCTCGTCTAATGCTTCTTTCACGCAGCGTTTTTTATCGATGGGAACTGGTGTGATATGCACAATCAAGTGCAGGTTCCCTTTGAAGAGCCCGGTTTACAACCACCTGAGTCCTGTTCTTGGTTCCTGGCATCCCCGGGACACAGTGTGAGCGGCTGTTTCCACAGTAGGAGCCCACTCGGAGTTTTTAGGGGAACTTGGAGAGCTGTCTGCTTTGTGAGAACGAGAATGCAGGTGCACCGCGCTCGGCTGCATTTCTCACGTGGGGCGGGAAAAGTCAGCTAGCACTCCTCACCTGACCGCAGAGCTGCCTGCCATCACAGACTGAACCCACGTGGCGCTGAGAGGAGGCGGTTCACCTGGAGCCACCATCACCTGTTCCTGTTTCTTCCCCTGACGTCGCCCCTCACCCGGGGCAGACATGGGCCATGTCACCTGTACCTGTGACTCTCCATGGCTTCCTCCCTCACATGGGGCAGACAGGGACTCTGTCACCTGCACCTGTCCTCATCTCCCCTGGCTTCCTTACGTGGGGACCTTGTCACCTGTACCTGTAACTCTCCCTGGCTTTCTCCCTTACTTGGGGCATATAGGGGCTCTTTCACCTGTCCCTGTCCCATGCCTCTCTGTGACATACTGCCTGAGCTGGGGAAGACAGGCACCAGAGTCAGCTTTGCATTCAGAACCTCACATGCCAATCTCTGGCCACCTCGATGCACGGCGTCCTTCCCGGTGAGTGCCCCTCAGGGAAGAAGGCAGAACGCCATGACTTCAGACGCAAGCCTATTGAATGGAAAAGGCCTCCCCAGCACCCATGGGCGGTGTGTGCTCAACAGGGGGCCATGTCACATCTTAGTGCCCCGAGAAGGACAGGAGGCAGTGGTTTGAATACAGAGGGCTTGGCTGGGGCGGCACAGTCCCACGGCTGCTCCCGAGGCGCACCTTGACCTTGACCGTGGGCTGAAATGCCCGCTCAGCCCCTCCATCTGTGCTGAGTTTGGTGAAGCTGTTTCTATAGACCGTGTCCAGCTGTGGTTAACATGGCCTTTTGTTCTCTTACTGTCACCATTTAGGATGGGAGTCTCAGCTTCTGGAAACAGGGTTCCTGGGGATCTTCCTGTGTCCTCTTTGGACTCTGTCTCGACTGCCCAGGGAGACCCCCACATCCCGGATCGTTCTGTGGGGCTTTCGGTGGCTGATTTTCAGAATCATGCTTGGAGCGGTAAGTAGAACTTTTACTTGTAATATTTTGGGGGAAATGTGCTAAAAACGAGTCACTCACCTCACTGTCCTCACATCGGCCAGGCTGGTCCAGCTGGGCCTGTTCTGCCTCCTTCTGTGATGTCCCGTGGCCCGTTTGTGAGGCCTGGAAACTCATGGCTTCCCTGATCCTTTGCAGGGCCGCTTCTGTGCAGAATGGCCGCGACGCGTCTGTCTCACACAGAGACTCGTGGGGCAGCGCCTCTCGGCGCTCCTTTCTCACCAGCCTTCCTGGTGACCTCTGGAATGTCTGAAGCATTTCATATCACTTTCAGTCAGTAAAGAGGGACACCATGTCACCTGTAATTCGCAACCACAGAAAGCCGCGCTGGCTTCCTTCTCTCTCTCTGCCTATTAGTCTTTTCTTCCGGATGCCGTGCTCCTTGGCTTTGTGGGGTGTGTTCCACTGTTCCCTTCCCTGCACTGGGGCCCGGCGGTGGCGGCCGTGTGGTCGTGCTGTGCTCAGCGCGGTGCTGTCGCCTGTGTTCTTCTCTTGCACTCTCTTACTCAGTCCTGGAAGCTACGGTTCCTTAGCTTCTGCCCTCTATAGAGCCTTTGCATGTGCATGTCCTGCTTTTACTCTCGCTAGCAGTTGCCTTAAAGTTTTTGAAAACATTTCTGAGCCTTAAAATCAGGAGTGACGCAGTTCCTTCTGACTTCCAACTACAGAGAATTTGTCAGTTTTCTCTTCCTTTCCACTCTCTTCTACTTCTTACCGTTCGTAAATAAGGTCTCGATTCTTAATTAAAATATTATAAAATCCTGAATTCTTTTACATTGGAGACCTTGTCTTACAGATATGCTAAGTGTCTGTTTGCTCTAAGCTTTTCCTTGGGGGACAGTCCCAGGCGTGTAGAATTGTTGGGAGCGGGGCAGAGAACCTGCTCCCGACCTGCCTGAGAATGAGCTGCTCCACCCACAGGACAGCTCGCCGTGTCCCGCCCAGTCCAGGCGGTCCTCCGGCTCCCCTGCTCCGTGACCCGGCACTGCGGCCGTCTGTCACGCCCCGCACTACGGGCAGGAGGCCCTGCACTCTCCTCCTGGGGGCAGCGTGGCTCTCCCATTCCTCACCGAGCATTCTGTCCACTCGTGCGCCTGCGTCTGTGAGCGTGCTCTCCCTCGTGCCCTCTGTTCAGCGTGGCCCTTGCACAGCTCGCGTGGCTGTCGTTGACGTGACGCCCTCATTCCCGGCATCTGCTCTGTGCTCGTCACCCTGGAATCCTGGCCAGTGGTTGTTGTCACATGCCCTCTGGGCGGCTCGGACTCCCGGTGACCCTCTGAATGAGTGACGTCCACACTGCCCTGTCCTCAGCAGCCCTGCGCAGCTCCTGTACACTCGTGCCCGTGGGCTCCTCTGTGGAGCCAGTCTACTCGTGTTTGGTTTTCCTCTTCCCCTGCTGCCTTCGCTTTTCCCTGGTATTGTTGTCTTTTCCAAAGAGCCCTGCCTGAAGTAGGGCAGCTTTAGCTGTACCATTTCTGCCTCCAGCAAGGTTTCAGGCTGAGTTTGCCCTAGGAGCCACCTGTTCGTCTTTCTGCTGGTCCAGGGTCTCCGTAAAGCTCTCCAACAACACCGTCGTTCACGTGAATGAATCTTTTCCTGTCAGCCTCCTTCACCGCCCGACTTTCATATCCCTGCGTAGGGATTGAGTCGTACGAGCTCTGAACTAGCCCTGACGGACATCGGCTCTGTGGAGGGCGGGCATGCTCATCATTGTGCATGGAGTCCTAAAGGCACGCACCTTCCAGTTCTTTCTGTGACCGTCAGGAGCCTACGCGCACGTGCTTCAGATGCCCCCTTTAGGGGCTTCCATCACAGCACGGTGGCTGTCTGCTTTGGGCAGCTGTGTCGGGGCCTCAGGGCGCTGGAAGCAGCTGGATGCAGAGGGACAGCGCCACCTGGGCAGCAGGCTAGGGCCAGGGCCCAGTGTGACTGATCGTGTCCACTAGCAGGACGGTGAGCAGGCCCCCAGGGGCTTTGGCAGCACCAGCCGGAGGGGCAGACAGGGTGTGCAGAAGAGGAGAGCACCCTGTTCGGAGCAGGCGTGGTTGGGAAGGCTCTCGACATGGGCGGCTGCGAGTAGCTGCGGGTGCTGGAAAACGCCGTGTTGGGGTGGTTATGTGCCTGGATTGCACAGTCCAGATGCGATGCCTTCTCTAAATTTATTTTCCCATTTAACGGTTCCTTTTAATGAAATGTTGAAATCTTACTTGTCTGTGATTTCTTGTCCATCTACGACTTGATTTTGGATTCTCTCCTTAGTTGGCTTTAAAAAGTATAAAGATATATGAAATGTTTCAAAGGACTTTATTGGAGACCCCGTGGGACACAGCGGCTCTGTCACGTGGGGCACGTACAGTGAGGGGCTCCCAGGGGTGGGCAGCCCAGTGTGGGGCCCTGGGTGGCAGACCTGTCAGGCTGTTTCGTGCAAGGTTTGTGATGTCAAGAGTTGAACAAATCCCCACCATGCCTGACAGGGTGCAGTGATCATTAGCACATTCTGAAACACCTTTTATGGCATTTTGATTGACTGTTAGCACCAGCTGGGTAAGAAATTATCAGGTGCACTAAAAGGTATAATTACTTGATTTAGTCTGTATGTTGGATATTATTAATCTTCCTTCGGTGGAAAGCAGAAAGTAGAGTTGACTTGACAAAAAAGAGTGCCAGCAGCAAACTGTTCATTCCTCTGTGAGGACAGAGACCACAGAAGGCCTGGCGATACTAAAGTGGCTGTGGGTGAAGCCCCCTGTGCTTCTGCTACTGGGTCAGAACTGGTGCCACAGAATCAGCTTACAGCGTAACTGTTCTGAACGTTCAGAAATTGCTGTGGTTTTTATCATCTGGCAGTGGTTCAAAAGACAGATGGGCTCTTACAGAGCTCAGTCTCAGAGGGAACCCTGAGGCTGAGCAGGTAAAGGTGCCGAGCAGAATGAAAGGCAACCACACGGCCGCTGTGCCTACGGAAAGGCTGCTCTCTCTCCAGGGAGCCTGAGATGGCGTTCACATGCTCTTGTCCTTAAGGCTTCTATACACTCGGCCCCTATGACCCCCTCCAGTGTCGTGGGGGGATGTGAGCAGGGGGAGGGGAGTATTGGTGGAGAGGTCGCCCAGGCCACCCTGCTCTCCAGAAACAGCTGGACACTGGACACAGTGTATGATGCGGCTGTTTTCATGTTAGACAACGCACAGTGTGGGACGGGGGTCCAGAGGGAAACACGTGAGGTGAGCCTCTCCACTACCTGGCTCTCTGGGGGGCGGGGGCAGGCAGAGGCGGGAAGCACAGGGAGGTGGGGGGCAGGGGAGCAGGCCGAGCAGGGAGCCGTGCTGACTGCTGGGAGTGGAGGATGATGGAAGGCAGTGGGGCTTTTCTCACCTCGTCATCCCGCTGGAATTCCGGGGCAGTGTGCAGGGAAGGGGACTTCTGTGCACAGAAGGAGCGCCCAGGGCACAGCATCACTTACGTAGCAGCCTCATAAAAAAGCATTGTGCTAATTTAATCAGGAGAAAACATCAGACAAAACCCAACAGAGGAATATTCTTCAAAGTAACTGACCAGAATTTTTTTTGCAGATTTTTTATTGATTATGCTATTACAGTTGTCTCAATTTTTCCCCCTTTTCCCCCCTCCACCCAACACCCCCCACTCCCTCAGGCCATCCCCACACCATTGTTTATGCCCATGGGTCATGCGTACAAGTTCTTTGGCTACTCCATTTCCTATGCTGTACTTATATCCCCATGACTATTCTGTAACTACCTATTTGTCCTTCTTAATCCCCTCACCTCTTCACCCATTCCCCCACACCCTTGTCCCATCTGGCAACCATTGAAACACTCTCCATATCCATGGTTCTGTCTCTGTCTTCTTGTTTCCTGAGTTTGTTTTTTAGATTCAATTGTTGATAGATATGTATTTATTGCCATTATATTGTTTAGAGTTTTGATCTTCTTTTTCTTAAATAAGTCCCTTTAATATTTCATATAATTATGGCTTGGTGATGATGAACTCCTTTAGTTTATTCTTGTCTGGGAAGCTTTTTATCTGCCCTTTGATTCGAAACGATAGCTTTGCTGGATAGAACAATCTTGGCTGTAGGTCCCCACTTTTCATGACTTTGAATATTTTTTGCCAATCCCTTCTAGCCTGCAAAGTTTCTTTGAGAAATTAGCTGACAGTCTCACGGGAACTTCCCTGTAGGTAACTAACTACTTTTCTCTTGCTGCTTTTAAGATTCTCTCTTCATCTTTATCTTTGGCATTTTAATTATGATGTGTTTTGGAGTGGGCTTCTTTGCATCCATCTTGTTTGGGACTCTGTGCTTCCTGAACTTGCATGTCTATTTCCTTCACCAAATTAGGGAAGTTTTCTTTCATTATTTTTTCAAATAGATTTCCAATTTCTTGCTCTTTCTCTCCTCCTTCTGGCACCCTTGTGACACAAATGTTAGACCTCTTGAAGTTGTCATAGAGGCTACTTATACTATCCTTGGTTTTTTTTAGATTTTTTTTCTTCTTGTTGTTCTGATGGTTTGCCTTTTGCTTCTTTATGTTCCAAATCATTGATTTGATTCCCACTTTCATCCACTCTACGGTTGTTTCCCTGTAAATTGTTCTTTATTTCAATTAGTGTATCCTTCATTTATGACTAGATATTTTTTATGTTGTTGAGGTCCTCACTAAGTTCCTTGAGCATCCTTATAACCAGTGTTTTGAACTCTGCATCTGATAGATTGCTTATCTCCCTTTCGTTTAGGTCTTTTTCTGGAGTTTTGATCTGTTCTTTCATTTGGGCCATGTTTCTTTGGCTTCTCATTTTGGCAGCCTCCCCATGTTTGTTTCTATGTATTAGGTAGATCTGCTATGACTCTGTGTCTTGGTAGTGTGGCCTAATGTAGTAGGTGTCCTGTAGGGTCCAGTGACACAGCCTTCCCTATCAACCAAGCTTGGTACTCAAGGTACGCCCTTCATGTAGGCTGAGTACACCCTCCTTTGGAGTTGAGCCTTGATTCCGGTTGGCAGGTCAATGGGAGGGATTTACCCAGGCCGGTCAGCTGCAAGGACTGACTGTGACCACTGACCACCAACCTCCACTCTCCATGGAGGATCAATTGTGCAGGGGCAGGGTGGTAGTGCACCAAGATGGTCTGTAGCTGTCCATTGGGTGTGCAGGCTCTGGTGTTTCCTGGGTGGTGCGGGCCAAGATCAGCCCCCACCTGGGTTCTGCCCATGGCTACCATACATGAACTATAAAGCAATCTGAGATGACTGCTATTTGTGCTGGGCTTGGAGATTCCAAGGTGAAGCCAAGCTGTGAATCTAGGCTGGCTGCTGCTAGTGCCAGTCCTAGGGCAGCTTAGCAAAGAGGTAAAGGGGCCGGGGGCTCACTGAGGCCAGCTGTTGTTTGCTTGATAGGATTTAGGAAGTTTTGAAGCATCAGCCAAAACCAGCCATTCACATGGAAAAGTCACACTTAACAGCTTGGGTGGGCCTGTAGATTGGGGTGGATGGAGTCTAAGGAGATCTCCAGAGCAGGGCAAACAGTGTTAGCTGGGTTGATGGAGTCTCAGATATGGTACCCACCTGCTAGCTCTATGGCCCTGTGGTCTGTAGGGGTAGGGCTCAGAAAAGGGACAATGGCCTCTGTCCACCTTTCTGTCTGGGAGAAAGCTGTCCCCCAGCTCTTGTCTTGATGCCAGATACTTCTGGTCCTCCCCGTATGCGCCTGGTGCCTTTTAAGCTGCTACCCTGATGCTGGAGCTCAGAAGGAGCGAATCTGAGTAAGTGTGCGTGTGAGTTCTTTAAGTGGAACTGTTTGGGACTCTGGAAGTTTCTTCCACTGACTTAATCCCTACTGGTTTTTGCAGCCAGAAGTCATGGGGACTTATCTTCCTGGCACTGGAACCCTGGGCCTGGTGTGTGGTTGGGACTCCTTGCTCCTGCGATATCCTCCTGAATTTTTATCTACCACATGTGGGTTAAGACCAGCCCATTCCTTGTCTCTGCCCCTCCTTCCAGTCTGGATGGATGTGGTTTCTTTCCATTCTACTTGACTTCTGACAGTTCTGAGTGATGGTTGTTTTATATTTTAGTTGTAGTTTTGACGTGGTTGTGCGAGGAGGGGAGTCATGTTTATCTATGCTGCCATCTTGACCAGAAATCTCACTGGCCAGAATTTTTAACTCTCAAAGTCATGAGAGGAAATTAAAGACTGAGGAATTGTCAGGCTCAGGGGACATGACAGTTAATGAGGTACCCTGGATTGCTCCTGTTATAAAAAGGACATTAATGGGAAAACTGGTAAAATCCAAGTAAGGTTGATAGTTTAATAGTATTGAATTAATAGCAACAGGTGTACAGGAACTCCAGACTATTTTTCCAAGGTTTCTAAAGTCTAAGAATTTTTCAGAATAAGAAGTTAAAGAGAAACAATATGACAACTTTATGCACATAGAGCAGGTAATTCAAGGAAATGGTTATGTTCCTTGAAGACATAGTTTACCAGCACTGAAAGAGGAAGAGACAGTAATCTGAGTAGTTCTATAAATTGAAATCATTAACACAGACAAACCAAAAACACCTACCCACTGAGAAAACTCCAGGCCCAAAAGCCTTTCCTGATGAGTTCTATTAAATATTTAAGGAAGACACTATATGAATCCTGTACACACTCATTCAGAAAGTAAAGGAGAGGGAAACCTTCCTAACTCATTTTTTTGAGGCTGGCAAAGAAAAGGATATGTCAAGGAAAGGAAATTACAGAGCAAACTCTTCAAGAGCACAGACATGAAATTCTTAAGGAATTATTAGCAAATGAATCCAGCAGTACATGAAAAGCATAATGCATCAAATTCACATGGGATTTTCCCCAGAAGACAAGATTGGCTGGACATGAATGAGTTAGTGTAATTCACCAAATACAAGATCAAGGGAGAAAAAGATAAAATAATATGATCATCTCGATACAGGAAAAGTATTAATCACAATTAAATAATTTTTTAAAATCTTGGCAAACTAGGAATGGAAGGAAACATCCTCAACCTGATAAAAGATAAGTATAGAAACTACCTACAGCTAAGACTGTACTTAATGCTGAAAGACTGAATGTTTTCCCCATAAGACTGGGAACAAGGCAGGGTTGTCTGTTCTCATCACATCTATTTGACAGTGTGTTGAAGATCTTAGCTTGTGCAACAAAGCAAGAAAAAATAATAGAAACCCTGAAGATTGGAATGGAAGAGAAAATAATCTGTATTCACAGATGAAAAGGTCATGTGTGTGGAGGATCAGAGGGCCCTTGTAACTAGTGAATGAATTTAACTGAAGTGGAAGATTCATGGTCGGTATACAAAATAATATTTCTATATGCTAGCAAAATTTTGGAAAATGAAATTATAAAATGTAGCAAAAATAATAATATCCCAAATGATAAACTACTTAGGAAATTTTTTTTAATTTATTCGTTTTTAGAGAGAGGGGAAGGGAGGGAGAAAGAAAAGGAGAGAAATACCAGTGTGCAAGAGAAACATCGATCGGTTGCCTCTTGTATACCTCCAAGCAGGCACATGGCCTGCAACCCAGGAACCAGCAACCTTTTGGTTTGTGGGACTGTGCCCAGCCCACTGAGTCACGCCAGTCAGGGCTACTTGGGAAATTGTAACAGAAGGGCAACAGCTGTACCCCGAAGGCTACCACACATGGCTAAGAGACATAGACGATAGACCGTATTTGTGGGTCAGAAGTCTCAATATTGTTCAACTGTCAGTTGTCCCCAAATGGAGCTCTAGAGTTTGTGCAGCCCCAAACAGAATCCTAGAAGGATTTGCTTCTTAGAAACGATGAACGGCCAAGGACCTAGAGTAGCCAGAGCAATTTTGAGTAAGAGTCACGTTGCAGGAGTCACATGACTTGTTCAAGACTTTCCAGAAGGCGTGGTCATCGAGACAGTAGCTTCTCAGTGAAGTAGTTAGATACTCTAGTAGTAGTCCCACATCGAAATCACCGTCAAATTATTTTTGGACAAGGCACAAAATCAGTTTAACTAAGAAAGAAAAGTCTTTTCAACAAATTGTGCTGTGGTGCCAAGATATCTACATAGGGGTGAACAAACCCCAACCCTTCCCTCACACCAGACACAAGATTAGCTTGAGATGGGCTGTAAACACAGAACTGTTTCATATGACACTTCTTGAAGGTGAGGGGCAAAGGTTTCTCACAATACAGCGTGAGAGCATTAACCGTAAAATTAAAAAGTGAATAAATTGGACTTCATCGAAATGAAAATCTGTTCTTCAAAAGACACCACCGGTAGTGGCAAGTCACAGATTGGGAGAAAATATTCACAATACCATTATATCTGGCTAAAAACCTCTACCTGGGATGCATAAAGAACCCCAAAAACTCAATAATAAAGACAATTCAACACTTCACAAAGGGAGATACACAAATGGCTGTTATAAGCAATTGAAAAATTGCTCAGCGTCATTGGCTGTTAGGGAGATGCTAATAAGTCGCCCATGAGCTACCGCTGCGTGCCCACAAGACTTAGCGAAAGTTAAAGGCTGACAAAAGCGAGTATTGGAGTGCGTCTTAGTTTGCTAGGGCTGCTCTAACAAAATTCCACAGACTGGGCAGCTTAACATTTATTTTCTCGTCGTTCTGGAGCCCGGAAGTCTAAGGTCCGTGTTCCGGCTAACTCTGTTCCCCGGGAGGACCCTTCCTGAACTGCAGATGGCCACCCTCTTGCCGTGTCCTCAGCTGGCGCAGAGAGAAGCTCTGGTGTCTCTTCTAATAAGTGTACAAATCCTGTTGGATCAGGTCCACACCCTTACGACTTCATCGAACCTTAATTAGTCCAAATACAGCCACATTGGGCAGTCAGGACTTCACCATGATTTTTGGGAGGTCACAAATATTAATTCCTAACAGCAAGGATGTGAACAAGAAGAGTTCTGCTGCGTTGGCCTCCTGTGCATATGTAATATGGTACCAGCATTTTGGGGAAACAGTTCGGCAGTTACTTACAAAAGTAACCTTATTCTCACTCTACCACCCAGCATTTCTACTGCTCAATATTCACCCAGGAGAAGTGAAAGCATGTGCTCGAAAGATCTTTTATGCACACACAGCAGCAGCGTCCACATGCACCAGGAGACCAACCACAGTCCATCAACAGAAGGAAAAGCGGACACCCCATGCTAAACCTCCTAATGGAAACCACTCAGTAATGAAGAGGAGCAAGTGACAGGCCTGGATGACCTCACGGGCATCGTGCTGGATGAGAGAAGACAGAAACAGATTGTGCGCCACAGGAGCCCTTGTGTAGAAGGTTCTAGAGCCGGGAGAGGCAGGGAAGTGATTGCCTCTGGGATTCAGGGTGGGGATTGACTGGGGTCCAGGGGGCATATAAGAACTGGCAGGGTGATGAAGAAGTCCTGTGTGCTGATGGGGTGAGGGTCCCGCAAGCATGCACATCCGCAAAGCTCCTCGGCCACATACTTCAGGCCAGGACAACCAGAGGTCAGCAGCAGGGGGCTTCAGGGGAGCAGAGACATCTCTTTGTGGGCAGAACTAGGGAGCAACAGACCCCACCCAACAGACCCCATCCAGAGCCAGATTTCCCTCCGAGTCCTTCCCTCGAATGCCGGATGAAAACCGCATGCCCTCACGGCCTGGAAAGACCATCTATCTGCCTGGCCAAAGGCTGCAGCTTGAAACAGGCCCACAGGACACGACTTCCTGCGTGGCTCCTTGTACCAACTGCGGGCCTGGGCTGTGTGAGGTGGGATGTCCTGTTTCCGCTCCTCTAGTTTTTGGTGCCCACTAACATATAGCTGCCGTGACGGCTCCAAACTCTCACCACATGGTGCTGGTGGAGGCAAGGTGGTCACCCCACTGTTGACGTGATTGGATTGGAGCTGGGGTTCAGGCAGCACCGAGCATCTCCCTTGGCTCCCTCTGCGCAGCTCTGGGCCAGCCACAGTTGGGGCTTCGTGAATTCGCATCCTGAAGCCCGGCTGTAAGCTGCAGAGTCACCACATTCCTCACATGAGAAGGTGGGAATCTCCTGTGTCCCCATCCTACCGCAGGCTGCTGGGATGGCAGTGCAGAGCGGCGTGGTGGGCCCAGGTGACCCCATTCGGCTTCCTCAGAACAAAGACAGGTCTGCTCAGGGCACACACCTGTGCCTTTCCACTGGAATGGGGAAAACACACACTAGATGTTTGGCGGAGGGGGGAGCTCTGGAATGTTTCTCTGATTTTAGGCTTAATTTTCTGCTTTAAATGTATAGATTTCAGTCATATTAGAATGGAGAATCTCTTTCACTTGCAGACATGGGAAATGGCACGGATTTCTGAATCATCATATTTAAAGTAATAGTTTGTCTTTATGCTTTTAAAAAAGTTTCAATTTTTTCTAAATCTCAATTTTTGTAAAGACTCTGTGTGTGTGTGTGTGTGTGAGAGAGAGAGAGAGAGAGAGACTGACTTCATACCGGCCAAAGTTTTTACCCCAGAGCACGTCAGAAACCTGTCGCCAAAGCCCAGAGCCCTTTGCTTCTGACCCCTGTGCTTCTCGTGCAGGAGCAGACGATGGGTTTTCCACGCGGTGCTTTCAGAGCTGAAGCTGCCCTTGATTATGTCATGCTCTGGTGGGCTGATGAACTGTGTGCTCTGAGGGTTTAGAGCTCTCAATTGCTAAAATTCTGGGAATTGAGCCAGTGCCCTTGTTGCTGGGAATTCTCAGACCTGGACAGTACCAAAGGGAGGCCGCGCAGTTTCACTTTGCCCCACCCGGAGAACTGAGAAAGCAAAGCCCAGTTCTTCTGCCCCTCCCTCTTTCCAGCCCTCCGCCCCCTCTGCCTGGCTTCCGTCTGGGGGCGTGTGTACAGGGCTGTCAGGTTTGGCAGCAGCAGATATGCAGAGCTCTCTGCTGCCCTCTCCCTCTTTCTGTAGGAACCTGCTTTGGCATAAGCATTACCTGGCAGAGAACGTACAAACCTGAACAACGGCACGTGAAAAACCACAATGCCCAAACGCTCTTCAGAGTCGGTAGCAAGGAGAGTCGATGCCAGGAACCTGACCGCTGACGCGTTGCACTTGCGGGGACACGGCTCCTCCACACAGCTCCTTCTGCTTGCTCTGTGTGTGTTCGCGTGGCTTTCATTTTCCTGCATGTTCTATCTGCAGTCCTTCCAACATCTTGTACTGCGGTCTTCTTGGTAGTAAATTGTTTTTATTATTGCTTATATTTTAAGAATTAAAGACCTAGTGCCCTCAATTCCTATTGAGCAAAACCACAGCTAAAATTAGCAGCCTTCATTCAAATTACACATTTGCTATGCTGGAGCAGGTCGTTTTTACATGAAGTAAGTGGAGGGATACGACAGTCGACATAAGAAACGTTTAAACCTGTAGAGAATTTCTATAAGAGTTTATTTGAGCCAAGCCGATGACCTGTGCCAGGGAGCAAG
This sequence comes from Micronycteris hirsuta, assembly GCA_004026765.1. NCBI lineage: Eukaryota > Metazoa > Chordata > Mammalia > Chiroptera > Phyllostomidae > Micronycteris > Micronycteris hirsuta. The sequence goes on from PVJI01006153.1 coordinate 26,419, forward strand.
GTCTCAAGTGCTCCAGAGAGTGACAGTTTCTCAGCCTCGTTTATGAATTTGAAATTCAGGGAGATCACGTGAGAGTGGGAGAAAGCACAGCAGGATTAGATTGCGGGGCAGTGAGGGAGCTCGCGTGCTCTTTGGAGGGTGGTTGTGTTTACTTCAAAGGTGCGTTCCCCTAGGCGCACAGAGACAATGGACAGGGCGTGCTTAAGGCAAAGATAATCCGTTCACTAAAAAAGTGACCTGCCCAGTTAGGAATTTATGACCAGATCATCCTGTGAGGTTACTTTCCATAGAATCTGGGGTTTTTTTGTTTTGTTTTGTTTTGGTTTTTTTTTTCCACACAACAGAAAAGGAGGAACAAAGAATCAAGACATGGTGAATTCGAGCATGAGCGAGATCCTCCGACGCCTCTCAGAAGCAGACGTGACTGAGGGTTAGCGTTTCTGTCGGCATTTCACTGACCCCCGAGTAACCTACGGGCTGCAGAAACAGTGACAAGATGCCGGTACATTTTCCATGCGGGCAGCTTCAAGTCCCTGTCCTTAATCGGCAGAGGCTTGACTGCTAAACACCTGTGCCGCCCACAGCTCTGTGCTCACACCTGGCTCAGCACCCTCAGTGGGGCCTTGTGAGGCTCCTTGAGTGCAGACTGTCCTCCTGTCTTGTTAACACAGGAGACATAAAGCCATATCTGAAATGCAGAAAATATAGGCCCAGAGGAACTATAGTTTTCAGGTCAGAATTCAGCAGAGCTGGGAGCTGCAGCCAGGCTGTGATTGAAGGGCACCGTGAGAAAACACTTCCCTCAAATAACTGGTAATTGCGTCCGAGATCCTGCCATAAAGAGTCACCTGGGATATTATGAAAGCTTTGGGCCAATAAATTCAACAATTTAGATGAAACGGACAAATGCAGCTTACCAAAACTGAGACAGAAGGAAACAGGAAATCTAAGTGGCTCCATACCTGTTAAATAAATTGAATTTGTAATCAAAAACCATTCCAGAAAGAAAAGCATAGGGCCAGATGGCTTCACCAGTGAAATCTATCAAATGTTTAAGGAGGAAATAATAGCAATCCTACACAAACTCTTTTAGAAAATAGCGGAGGAGGGAACACTTTCCGAATCGTTTTATGTGACCAGTATAACAGCGATACCAAAACCTGATGAGGACATCAGAAAAAGAAAAATAGGGACTAATACCCCTCATGAGCAAAGGCACAGAAACGCTCTGCAAAATACTGGCAAATCAGATCTGGCAATAAAAGAAGGTGCGGTTTTCTCTCAGGAATACAAGGTGGTTTTAACTTGAAAGTCAATTAATGCAATTCACTATACTAATGATATAGATGAAGAACCATTTTATCATCTCAAATGAGAAAAAAAAAAAAGCACATGATACTATTCAGGACCCACTCATGACGACAGTCTTAGACAGAACTTCCTCTCCCTGACAAAGGCATCTGTGAAACCTCAGCTCACACCAGGTCTTCAGGGTGAGGATGAAGCTTTGACATGTGAGAAACCAGGCCTGGATGTCTGTTCCTCATTCTGCTCTTCGACACTGTACTGGAAGTCTTAATGCAATAAGACAAGAAAAAGAAATGAAACTGTTATTCATAGATATGATTGCGTTTGAAAAATCCAGGGGAATATAAAAAGCAAATGAGTATGTGAATTTCACAAGGTCAATGGAAAAATAGCTGTACTTCATATACTATTAAGAAATTATTAGAAAGTAAAATGAGAATACAGTCTACAGTTGTATTAAAAGCCCCCAAATACCTCATAATACATGTGATTAAGGAGGTCTAAGACATGCCCATTAAAACAGCAGAACATTGCTGACAGGGGTTTAAAGGACCTACGTAGATGGAGAGATATGCCATGTTTGTGGGTCAGAAGACTCAATGTTGTTAAGATGTCTGTTTTACCCAAACTTATATGTAGACTCAAGGCAATTCCAATGCGTGGGGGGCAGGGGGGGGGTAGGCGGGGAGAGGTGGGGAAAAAAGGCAGAAAACTGTACTTGAACAACAATAAAATTCAAAAGTATTTAATTTAAAAAAAAGGCAATTCCTATCAAACTCCCAGGGGGCTTTTCTGGAGAAATTGACATGCCAATTCTAAAATTTACATAAATACAGAGAATCTTGAAAAAGAACAAAGTTGGAGGACTTATACTTCCTGATTTTGCAGCTTAATTTAAAACTGAAGTATAGTATTGATCTAAGCTGGAAAAACAGATCAGCAGAAGAGAGTAGAGTCCAGAAATAGACCCAACCCCTACGGTTGATGGATATTAAACTAAGGTATCGAATCAGTGGATAAAGGAAAGTCATTTTTTATAAATAGTGCTGAAATCATTGGATGATATCTGTATGGAAAAATAAAGTGAGCTTTGACCGCAGTTTCATCTATACCAGACTCTAATTTGAGATACATCATGGACCTGAATGTAAAAGCAAAACCATAAAGTCCTTAGAAGAAAACATAAAAGAATATCTTCCAGAAACATATTGATACAGATACACTCAATTGGTTTTCAACAAAGGCACTAAGTCAAATCAGTAGGGCAAGGAATGTATTTTTTTTTACAAACATAAAAGCCAGAATCATGATACTTTTCAAAGGTAACATAGATCGTTACTTTGAGGCAGACAAAAATTTCTTGGACAGGACACAAAAAAGAGCGCTTTACTATTTAAGAAAAAAACTGATAAATTGTACTTCAGTGATATTAAAATGTTCTATCTTCAAAAGACACACCCTGGCTGGTGTGGCTCGGTGGATTGAGCGCAGGCTGCGAACCAAGGGGTCTCCAGTTCGATTCCCAGTCAGAGTACGTGCCTGGGTTGCAGGCCAGCTCCCCAGTGGGGGCCACATGAGAGGCAACCACACATTGATGTTTCTCTCCCTCTCTTTCTCCCTCCCTTCCCTTCTGTCTAAAAATAAATAAATAAAATCTTAAAAAAAAAAAAGACAGTTAAAATGAATAGGTAAGTCAAAGACTGGGAAAAATATTAACAGTGCATAGTCCTATCCAAAATTAACATCCTGAACATACAAATCACAAGTAACGTAGGACCTGAGCATCCTTTACAAGTCAAGATACAAGAATGGAGACAGTGCATGAAAACTCTGAGACAGCTTTTAACCCACAAGAAGGATCAAATTTAAAACTCCGCCAGCGCCCCATACTGGTGAGTGTGCAGGGGGCTGGAATTCCTAGTGGGGTTCATCACCAATGGGCTGTAAGATGGTTCAATCACAGTAGGAAACAGCTGGCAGCCTCCTACAAGGTGACACTTGTGCCTGCTCTGTGAGCCAGCCTTCCACTCCTGGGAATTTGCCCATGAGAAACGAACATGTATGTCCACACAGGCCACACACATCTGTGGCAGCCCTATTCGTAACTGCTAGACCTGGGGAACAACCAAATGTCTATCAGCAGGGCAGATAAATTGTGATGCATTCACACCGCGGACCACTGTGGAAGGGAACCAACTGCTCATGTAGCAACACAGGCGAACCGTAAAGCATGCTCAACACGACCTGTCGGAACCCAGGGCAAGAGTACCTTGGCCCGAGTCGGTCTGTGTGGGACCCCAGAGAAGGCAGCGCTGGGCCTGGCTGCACAGCTTTCTGACAAGTAGGGCATGGAATTGCCTGGAAAGGGGTTCCAGAGAACATTCTATGAGACTGAAATCTATATCTTGCTTAAGGTACTATATATCTGATTGTATAGTTACCAGAACACACTGAACTGAGTATTTAAAGATTTGTGTTTTCTTTTATGTAAATTGAAGTTCAACCCTCAGACTTAAGAGACTACATGAGTTTGCTTTTCACATGTAACGATCACTGTGAGGTGCAGCCCCATAAACTCCGCACACCTTGGGGATAATGAGGGACTTGGTCATACTGATGTTAGGAGAGCCTTGTGATCACCCAAGCCTTTGGGCACCCCAGCACTGGAGAGAAGGGCAGTTGTACAGACCGCTGACATTCTCTTGACAGGGGCCATGCTTGGGACACAGCCAGGAGCCAGCCCTGTGCAGGTTTTTGCTGGGACCAGGGGAGGCGCTGATACTTGCTGGCAGAGTGGCAGTGAGTACACGCTCACCCGTGTCCGCTTGGGGCCATAGCTGCGTGCTGCTTCAGTGTCCAAGCCACACCTGGGTCTCAGGCCGCCATCGGTTCCACCGCGCCCACCCTGAGGTTCCAGCATCCCTCTGATGGGAAGGAAGTTTTCCAGCTGAGATGACGCTTTGACCCAGAAGCTCAAGGAGTCTGCACTTGGGTTTCTGCTCTTCCCCATGGAGGCCCGGGGACTGATCGGAACGGGTGACCTGGAGTGATCGGAAGAGCTCTTTGCTTGTTAGTGTGCCCCACTTGTGCATGTCCCAGAGATGCTCCAGCCCCAGGAGGCACTGAAAGTTTAACGAAGAAAATAAGGAGCTAAGTCACTAAAGGAAAAATGAAAGTTTAAAATCAGGAGCTCTTTCTTGGAATCATATTGCCTCCAGTAAAATCGTATTACATGTAATGAAATAAGTGTCAGAATGCAACATGCCCCATGAAGACCCAGATCAAGCGGATGTCGTTGTCGTTTCCTTGGCCAGCCTGACCCATCCTGGGATTCCCGCTCCCCAAGGAGAGCAATTATCCCAATTTGTTTTATTGCATTAGTGTGGGCAGAGCTGAAGAAAGGGGCTTTCTTCCTTCCTGCGGGAGCACTCGGGAGACCAGACCTCGGACTCCAGCCTGCGGGCAGCATGGGAATTTCTGGGAAGCGATGTCTGCAGTGTTCTGACCTATGGCCCCCAGCTGCAGCACCCCCACCCCCACGCACACAGGCTCCAGGCTGGGCTCGTCAGCACCGTCTTTGTGTCTCCATTTGCAGCCACTTGTCTCAGAACCGCCCTCAGGAGGAAGACAGCCGCTCCTGGTGGTCTAGAAAGTCGCGGAGTCCTACATGCTTCCGAGGACCTGTGACAATTCCTCCCACCCACTCTGTGCAGCCCTGCTTCGCAGTCTGTCTGTCACAGGCAGGTGTCACAATAGCAATTTTCAGAGGATCTCCAGGATTTGAGAGGAGGCAAAATAAAACTCCACAAAATATGACAACATGATTTATCTCCCCAACCACGTGTTGCAGTCCAAGCGATGTCCTGTCACTAGCTGGTACTTGACTGTGTGCACAGGCACTTGCCGTCATGGGTGTAGATGGTCCGTTTTTATTTTATTGCACCTTGGGGTCAGAAAGCACCGACATCACCAAACTGATGCTGGAGGGCAAGAAGTGGGGCCCAGTGGTGACACTGAGCTGGAGGGCCCCTTTGAATATGGAGACAGGCCAGTTATTGGGATGGCTAACATAACATAGGGACGCTAAGCAGTGCTGCTCAAATGCAGCAGTCACCACACGCGCTGAGACATGGGGCCCCCTCACTGTTAAAGGTGCCCATGGGCCCTGTGGGCCCAGCTCAGCTCCCATAGAGAGAAGTGGCATGCCACGTGGATCCGGGCAGAATCCAGGGTGTCTTGGCCCCCACTGGCCCAACCTCCCCATCACCCCTGAGAGGCACAGCAGATACCACGCCTGCTCATGGGGCCAACGGCCTGTCCCTCTACGCTTGTGAGCCACTCCGTAGTGCTCAGGGCTCCAGGGTCCACGAGGCATCTCCTCTGTGGAAAAGGAGGAGGCAGGGACCATGATGATGATAGAACAAGTGTACGTGCAAAATGAGGCACTGCGGACAGCTGTCCGTGGTATGTAGGTGCTCGTGAGGAAAGGGGGTTGCCTCGCTGGCCTCCACGCGCCGTCGCCCCGGCCTCACGGCAGGCCTGTGAGGTGCTCTCCCCCCGCCCCCATCAGGTGTGAAGGGACCCGTGCAGCCTTGCAGGAATGGATGTTCTGTGGTGTGAGGCCTTGGGATTTCCCAAATCTAAACGGGAGTTTGTAAGATGAGCGTTCTCACACCCTCGAGCTTCGGGGAGGAGCCCATCTGCAGCCCTCAGGCTCCAGCCTTATGCTCCTGCCTCCCACCCACTGCCTGCAAGGCCTCAGCCGCCCTGGAAAGTTCCAGCATCCTGGCGTTCCTGGTCCCAAGCGGAGAGCAGGGGTTGTATGGACAGCTGTGGGTCACTCAACTCTCTTTGGGTCTGCGTGTTAGTGGCTTATCTGTGCCGTTTTTTTTTTTTTCTTTCAGAATTAATTTTGGGCTGAAAAAAGTCTCAAAGAAGGCTTTGTTCCTTTGACACTTACTCTGGAAGAAAAAAAATCTGTGGAAAATCTGACATCTGCATTGTAGGGAGAAATCAGTAGATGGGGAGGAATATAATTATCCTCCGCTCCTGAAAGAATGTCTCAGATTTTTAAGTGTCTTATATCAGCTTAGAGTTTGAATGACATTTTAATTATTTTGTTTTTTTTCTTCTTCGCCTGGTTTGAATCTCCAAAGAGTACCATTCTCAGATTCTGAAGGGATGCAGGGAGTGGGGCCGTGCTCACGAGGGAGCCTCGTGTGACCTCATGGCTGAGGTTCTCTGCAGAGCGAGGGGCACGTTTTCATCAGAAACCAGCGGCTCTTCCACAGGCAGGGCAGGCTCACTGAGATCTGGGTCATCGGGTACTTTTGACTTTCTGAAGCTCTGTTTTCATGCAAACATGACTGTATATGGCCAAATTCAGACTGGAAGTTGTCTCTGGCACTTTGTGACGTAAGCAAACCCAGTTTCAAGAAAGATGTGACTCTCCACTTTGTAAAGTGGTTCATTCATCTGTACCCTTGGAGCACAGCTTCACGTTGGCGCCACAGCTCCGTGACATTGGAGGCAGCAGGTGCTGGTGGGTTCAGCCCCGCTGAGGCCCCTGTGGCCCCGCAAGCCCCGCAAGCCCCTCCACATTTCTCCTCACTGATCCTTTTGGGGTCGCTGAGTCCACACCACCCACCAGGGGTCCAAGTCAGAGGTCTTGAGTGCCCCCCACTCACAGCAGCTCCAGTCCCTCTGCCCGTCCTGTATCCTCCATGTTTCAGACATGTCCAGGATCGGACACGTCCCACCTCCCAAACCGTCATTCTGCCTTGCTGGCCGCACGGCCACAGGGGACCCATCAGCTCATACTCTGGTCTCTGGCCCTCAGCCGCCCCAGAGCCTTTCCCATGCACAAGGGTCAGCTTTGTGCACCAGCCAGTCTCGTCCACTGCCCCCAGTTATGCAGTCAAACGCCAATCTCGGCGCCACAGCAAGGGTGTTTCACAGACGTGATTGAAGTTTAGGGTCAGTCGACTTTAATGCAGAATACTGTCATGGGTAGCCCAGGTGGTTCATGGATGGACGGATGGAGGGAGGGAGGGAGGGAGGGTGAAACTGAGGTGGTCATGGCTGCAGAAACCGCCGTCACAAGAGCAAGCTGAGTTGCATTCCAGGGTTGTGTCTTTATCGGTGCAGTTTCTTTCTCCCTTTCTAATCCAGCTATTACATAAGAGACCGAAATTGGAACTGAATCTCTGCATCTCAAGCAATGTTTTTATTCCTGGTAGGAGAACAGGTGGTTTCTGACTTAGGAAGGAATCAAGTGGAGAGAAAGAGGATTGATGCGGGGTAGGGGACAGGCATGTGAGCCAAATGTCCTCCCTGCAACTGCAGACCAGACGTGATGTGGACATTGCGTGGCGTCCTGGAAGCTGCGCGGGGTGCGGGCCAGCCGGTGTGCTGGGGAGGCTAGCCACACCCAGAAGCTCCCCCACGGCCTATTAACAGAGTCCCTCTCCCTGCAGCCACCGTCCCGGTGGACCAGGCAACAAAGCGGCTCCCTGGAGGCACTCCCGGGCCTCAGCATCAGGGGTTTCCTGGGTGCCATGAAACAGTAGTGACCCTTCGGGTAGATGGGTAGACGTATTCGCCCAGCCCACCTGAGCTTCTGAGTAGTGTGTCACCACAGCAATTGCAACGTCGTCCCTTTCACATCCTCCTTGACCTCTATAGAAGTGTAAGGTTGTGTGCATGCAGCTTTGCAAATGTGTCCATTTTTAAAGCCTCCCAATTGCATCACTGCACCAATGCTCACAGTCTAAAAACTGAGTTATAAAGAAACAGAAGAACTGACTATAACAGAAAACCGGTGTCCTTTTTCCCTGTGGCATTTGCTGACTTGTCATTAAAGCCTTTGTGAAGCTTCTTTAAATCTGACCCTTTACATCACTTCAGGTGTAAGATAAAATTTGTTGCTCCTTTAAAGTTCCTTTTAGCTTAGTTTCTGCCCCCAGAGCGGTTCCCCTGTCCCTAGGGATCTTGCCGTTCTGGGGAACTGATTCATGCTGCTTCCTCTCCTTGCCTTGGCAGGGTCTGATCAAGGTCCGGGGGGACCGGTGCTGGCGAGACCTCACCTGCATGGACTTCCACTACGAGGTGAGTGGCGGCGACGTGTTGACACGGACTTCAGCCCATTGGACGCCCCTTCCTGCTTCCTTTCTCTGAGAGACAGGGTCCCACTTGCTGAGGCTGGCAGAATGGGGCATCTGGCCACCACGGTTGTGGGTCTGGATCATCTGGTTATGGGCGCTGCATCCCTCTGCTGCTCTCCACAGTTCTGCCCAGCCCCTGGACGCCTGCCCAGGCACCGACCCTCCTAGAGTCTGAGCTGGCCCTTTCAGCCCCGTACCCAGCCCCCAGCCTCGGTGGGTGTGGGCATGAGCCTGTCTCAGCTTCCTCGGGGGCAGGCCCTAGTCATACTGTGCTCAGACCCCCAGGCCCCTCCCCACCTTGGCCCGGGGTTTTGGACACGCTCCGCCCACCGCAGGCCCCAGGCCCCGGGGCGGCAGCCCCTCTAGACATTCCTGTCTCTGCTGACTGCTGGCCTCTGCATGGGGGGCTGGGATCGTTTTTCCTTAGGAATAATTTGAGGGCACTTGGCATCGAAATGTCATTCGTCTTCTCAGTAATGTTGGCTCATCGCGTACAGAGCACATGCCTGCTAGGTGTCCGTCTCACATGGACGCGTGTCGCTCCTGTTGGCAGCGAAACCTTGATGCGTCTAGAGCGCCGCCCGTCGGACAGAATGTCTTCTCCTGTGTTCCCTGCTCGTCGCCTGTGGCCCAAACACAGGGAAGTGGTTTTTATCTGCTCTTCTTTGAAAGGCGGCTTGCAGATAATCTTATGCCTTCTGCAGCTTTCAGTCCCAGGCCTGGATGCCGCCTGAGTCTGGGGTAACGCCCGCTTCCTGCTGTGACTGTTATTCCAAACTACGTCATCTGTTAAGCAGCCTGGGATGGAGGTGTCCCCTGTGTGCTGTGTTTAGGAGATAAGGCTTTATTTCGGGGTGTGGAGGTCGCCCCACGTCTCACCTGGCGTGCCTCAGAGTGGCCCCCCTCCTACCCAAGGACGCATGTGGCCCACCCCGGTCCTAGAGCTGACCTTTCAAAAGTGCCTGAGAGGAAATGTTTCCGGCTTGGCAGGAGGGAGTGTGGGGCCCCATGGTCTGGGCCAAGGGCCCTTGCTCTGTCCTGGGCCTGCCTGCCAGCCCCGCTCAGCCACCCTGTCAACACTGACCCGATGTGTGAAGACGATGTGTGTCCCCTTGACCCCTTGAAGGGCGTCAGAGCCTGGTGAACAGGCTGTGCCTCAGTCCCCAGGGTGCAAATACCCACGCTCGCTGTGCATGCGGCCCTCTGGCCAGGATGGAGGCAGCTTCAGGACTTCTGTGTGAGGACAGTGGAAGGGGCCTTGGGGAGTAGGGGGAGAGCTGGGTGAGTGTCCCCAGGAGGGCATGGAGTTAGCACACGCCAGGGCAGAGCTTTTCTTCCCCACAGGCCTGCCTGGGATTTGGGCAGGCAGCGGAAATGTGGCTACCATAGCTCTGGCTTGTGAACCAAGTCCTGGGGACAGCCAGCAGGCTGTGACATTGGTGTGTGTGCACTCAGACCACTGGGAATCGACGTTCTGGGACAGGCTAAGTCGTGGCTCATTGAGCACCGGGAATTTGATGGCCGAAGGACGCTCACGTTGGACCCAGGGCTGAACAGAGTGGCGCTCTGAGGCCCTGCTTGCTCAGTGCTGCTGTCGCAGGGTGCGGGCTGCGGCATCCGAGTCAGGCTCTTTGTGGGGACTACACCTCCTCATTCGCTGCAGCCACAGAAGACTTTCCTCAGCGGAATCTTCTTTCAGCGCCCGCTCTGTAAGCTGCTTTGGAGCGAGGGCACTAACTGACGTCTCCTTAGGGGCCAGGCCATGCTGTTTGCTGACTGCAGACCATTTGATTCATCCCTTTGAAGTTGTCTGGGCCCCTGGGGCAAGGATGAGTGGGCCATATGGCCTGTCCTCTGTGACCTGGACTCCTCCAGTCCATGGCCAGAGGCCATGGGCGCTCCATGGAATGGGGGGGCCTATGTGACAATAGAGGGTACCTCGTCCCCTGGCATGGCTCCACTGGTGGGGGCCTCAGGAGAGGGGCCTCCTGTGGGAGGCGGCCAAGCTCGTGGGGGTGTCAGGAGCAGCCTGGGCAGCAGGGAGAGGCTCCCAGTGAGACAGGAGCTCAGGCTCCTCTCCCCTCTCTTCATTGCCTCTGTTTCACTTCGAACGTGGCTATTACTGGGGATGCCCTTTTGCATGGTGTTACCACAGCAAGGCCTGATGAAGGCCTAGGACATCAGGAGCTCACAGAGCTGAGCCCTGGCACGTCTGGTGCTTAGGGTTGTGTGAGTTCTCCAAGCGCCCTGACCCTGCGAGGGAATGGCAGCTGAGCCCCACTCACCCAGACCCAGCCAGGGAATGGGGGCCTGGTGGGAGAGGCATCAGCCCCCGCCCTCCTGCCTCTTGGACGCAGCTCGTGTCCTCGTGACATGATTGCCGTGTGAGGCCTGAGGCCCTTGTGCTGTCTTTCTGCATCCGCACCATCTGGACAAGGCGCCAGGGTCAGAGATATTCGGTCCCTTCCCATTGTGTTTAGAGACCTAGAGCTCGTGGCAGGAGCCTGGTGATACTCCCGCATGATGTCCTTCGAAGCACAGAGAGCAAGATGAGCGGCATTGCCATCGCGATTCACGCACAGGTCCGGGGCCCACACACTGTTGGGCAGGAGAGACCCTCTCTGCCAGTCGGCCTGGCCTGAAGGGCCCATGCGCCCACGCGGCCCCTTGCCTTTCTGTCTGCTCGCAACTAAGAGGTGGTTGCTGGTGAGTTCAGTTGGTCAAGTCAGAAGCAACAGTAGGCAAGTGTCTTTCAAACACAAATCATCAGGCACAGCAAGAGAAAAGGCAGGCAGCCTCTGCGTGATGCTCCCCCACAGAGCGCAGTTCCTGCGGATTTGGTGGTGGCAGGGCCTGCAGCCACACAAAGCCAGTGTCACTGACACAGGCAGAAAAACGCTCTGAAAGCCTCCATCCACCAACCGACGGGCTCTGCTCCCACTTAGTGAAACCATCCACAAGAAATGCCCACAGGTGCACCTCAGCTGTCAGACAGTAAAGGAAAGGAAGAAAAGGAAATATAACTTACCTCATAGCAGTTTTATGTTTTGTCCAATTACCTTTAAAATATGCAGCATTCCACTTGGAACACTAAGAAAATGCTCTTAACGGCAAACTTGCATTTCTTTGTGGACTACTCTACTCTATATTGTCAACCTTCGGTCATCAGTGCCAATTCAACACCAGTAGGAACCCCCAGTTTGGGATGTGCTGAAGAAGGAAGCTTGGTTCAGTGTGATGCGTCATAGCTGCGAAAACAGCATGGCAGTGAGGCAGCCCTGGGGCCAGCCCCTCTGCCTTCGACTAGATAGCTCTGCTCCTCACTGCTCCCCTCTGCTCTGGCCTGTGCTGGCCCACTCTGCTCTGCTGAGACATCTATGATTTCAGCTCGGCCAGGGAAACGCAATCTTCAGTCTCAGGTGGAAAGGTAAAGTATGCTCCTAGACCGAGAGGGGAGCTGGCGTATATGGGCAGAAGTCCTCGCCCCATGCTAATAAGGACTCCAAATATTCAAAGTTTGATTGGTCCAAAAGGCACTGTTTTGATTGGTCAGAATAGAGCTGCTCTGGTTGGGCAGAGCTGTGCATCTCCAGTTGGACTGGGAAAGGCTCAGTCCTATTGGTTGAAATGGGAATGCAGGGACTCCTTTCTGAGGGCTGGCTCAGGGGGCAGAACCCCGGGGCAGGCAGGCGGTTCAGTGCAGCGGCTCTCTGAAGTGCAGTGAGCGTGAGAGGCCCCTGTGTAGGCGTGGCTGCTAGGCTCTGTTTTGTTTTGTTTTTATTTGAGCCCCGTTAGCCACCAGGAGCCCTTCTTAGTAGGTGTCTTCTTTCTCAGTGTCCACAATACAGATTAATCAAATTTGAACTTTTTAACTTTGGTGTACTTTGTTTACACGAATTTATCCCTTAAATTTCTTTGTATTGGACGTACCACTCACATAAAACAGCCGTCACTGCACAGCTCGGTGACTCACTGGTGAGGAGAATGTGTGTGTTGGTTGCTAAGCTGTCAGAGGTGTTCTAGCCTCGCCGGGTCCCTCTGCCCACAGCGGGCCCTGCCTGCAGCCCCTCTGGAGCCGCTCTGCGCCTGAGCGGGTTTTTCTCTGTTTCTCGCCCACCCCCAGGGGTGCGTGAATGAGTTCAAACAAGTTTACACTGTTGTTTCACTCCAGAGTCCGGCATGCAGAGCTGACCTTTAATCCTGGATATAAATCACTTTCCACTCCTATTATCTGTAAAGTCCACAGCCTCACAGCACATACAAGAGGCCTTTGTGTTGTGTCGGTGGGGTTTGTAAGCTAGAGTTTCGAGCCCACGGTAGGGACGGCTGACTCACAGGGCGCCTCCAGGACTCACCCCAGGGCCTTGCTGTTGGAGCAGAACCTTCCTGTGCAACTTGACAGGAAGGTTGTCACTAGGTGCTCCCTGCCCGCCACCCCTCCAGACGCCCATGAGGCGGTCCGTGCGAGGCGCTACCGCGTGCTCCCCTCAGGGTCAGCTGAGCACTCGCACGGTGCTCAGGACACGCTTCCCGTCACTATGCTCTCTCATGGCGTGAGTGTGAAGGCAGCTCCTGCTGGCGTTCCCAGGAGAAACTTTTTCTCTTTCTCCTGAGATCAGGAAGGCCACTGCCTGTCTAGGGCACGTCTTCACATGTCAGGGTGGAAAATGGTCCCTCGTTCCAGTGTCTCTCAACTCACAACAGGGCTGCTGTGGTCACCCGTTGCTGGGCACTGTCCATCCCTCTGCAGGCCGTGGCCATTGTCAGCGCACTGCCCCAGGACCCAGGCCAGGCACTCCTTCCCAGGTGCCAGGGACCTCGGCGGCTGCGCCAAGGTGCTCCTGGGTGTGACCAAGTTGGGCTGAGCCCCATGGACATGCCCTGCTGCCCAGGACAGCAGTGCCAGTGGAAGCCTCCGGCCCCTTTCCAGGGCCCTCCCCACCTCCCAGCCAGCCAGTTGCCCTCCTGGTGATGGGCGTTGTCAAGCAAGTCTGCTCACTAAATGCTGGCCAAGCCTCTGGGTGAGCTGCAGTAATCCACCTGCAAACTCTGGTCCAGCTCGGCCACCTGTAGCCAGCGACTTTCGCAGTCCCTGAGCCCTGGGCGCAGCTGTGCGCAGGCACAGTCAGGCCTTGCCAACCCCGTGCACACGCGAAGCAGCGCCTTCTTCCTCCCGCATTCCAGACCCACTCCCAGCGTGGGTGGCTTCCCTTTGTGTCTCAGGCCAGCGGATCCTACTTTTAATTGCCACCCAAGGACCTGGGCTACCAGCTGTTTTGCACCGTAATTGGATGGGGGTCACCAAGCACTCTTAGATACAGGGGCCCGCCAATCTGGAAATAATTGGAATCAAGGTTGACGTTCCCGTGAAAGCCATAAATGTTAACTTGGTAGTAGCTGTGACGGAGTTACCTCCAGCAGGTTGGGAATTGTAGCCTGTTTGCTTTGTCCACTGGCGGTTTTATTGATTTTGAAAGAAGGGGGTGTTTTATGTGTGTACTGGGGACTGGGAGGGGGGTTGGTGCCGGGCCTAGGGAATGTCAGGACCGGCAGGGCGACTGACCGCAGAGTGGTTTTAGTGGGGCCCCTGCCCTGGGGTCACCCAGAAGGACCAGCCCCACCAGACCAAGGCCAAGACCACGAAAGGTGAGGGTGCAGCCTCAGGGTCAGCAGTGTCATCTGTTACAGTGCAGAGCTGCAGAATGGTAGCGTCCAAACCTGAACCCAGGTTCGAATGTCTTTATGCAGCCCTGTGCCGCCTGCCCTCTCAGGGCGACCACTTCAGGCTTGTCTGATCCTGAGAAAGTTACCTAACTGTCAAAATTCTGTTTTCCCAACTTTAAACTGATGACAAGGGGTGCCGTGTGAATTAGGTGGCGTACCACACACTGCAATGTAAACTCCATGAAGAGTGTGCAGCTGAGTTTCCGAACGTGAGAATTTTCCAGCCATCTTTCTGTTGCTGGTGTCTAGTTTAATTTAATTCCTTTATTGTCAGGCAATACACAGTATGTGATTGGAATCTCTTAAAATGTATTCAGACTTGTTCGTGGTCCAGAATATGGTCTGTCTTAGTGACTGTCCCATTTGAGCCTAAGAAGGAATGTGTATTCCGTGTTCTATAATGTTCATTAATTCAAGTTGGTCGAGAGTGTGTTTCAAGTCTTCTGTGTCCTTACTTTTTTTGTCCGTTTGTGCTATCAGGTGTCAAGGGCGGGATTAAAACCTCTGACTGGAATTGTGGGTCCGCCTGTGTCTCCTTGCAGCTGCACTCGGTTTGGATCTGTGTGTTTCAACCTCTGTCACAGGTGCACAGACGTGTGAGTGTGTGGCCTCCTGATGAAACAGCTCCCTTCAGCGTTGTGAAATGACCTTTTATTCCTGACAGTATTTGCTCCGAAGTTTCTTTGTCTGATGTTAATATGATGACTCTAGCTTTCTTTTGACTACTGTTTTCCTGGTGTGCATTTTCCCAAGCTTTAACTTTTAACCTGCCTGTGCCTTCATATTCGAAGTGTGTCTCTTACAGGCAGTATGTAGCTGGGTCTTGTTCTTTATTCAGTCTGACAAACTCTGCCTTTTAGTTGTGTGTTTAGATCATTTGCATTGAATGTGATCTTTGATATGTTAAGTTTCAGTCTTTATTTTTCATCTTTTTCTGCTTCTTCTGAATTAGTTGAATGTTTTTTATGATTCCTTTTTCTTTCTCTTTTTGGCTTATTAGCTAGAACTCTTAGTTGTGTTACTTCTGTGGTTGTTTTAGGGTTTACAGGATAAATCTCTAATTCGTCACAGCTTGCCTTCAAGTGACGAGTCTACTTACTGCATAAACGGTGACAGGACTGGACAGCGACGCCCTCCCCCTCCCTCCCGGCCCCGTGCTGGCGTTTCCTGCGCTTCCTCGTGCACAGACCGTGTACCACATGTTGTTTTTGTTCGCACAGTCAAAGCGCCCTTTAAAGCCATCCCATCAAACTGGAAAGGTAACCTCACGCATCCACGTGCACACACACACTGTTCCCAGGTCTCTCTGCCCTGGGTGTGGGCCAGGGTCTTTTCACCCGACAGCTTCCTGCAGTGTAAAGGGTCCTTTCAGCTTTCCTGTCAGAAGCAGTCTCTCTTTCCCCTTTGGTTTGGAAAGAGGTTTCTGGCAGGTACGGAATGCTAGGTGAACAGGTTTAGTTGAGCATGTTAAGGGCGCTGCTCCACCACCACCTCACTGGGACCCAGGCCCGCCTGAGTCAGGCGGGCTGCGTGCACGGGGCACGTGGATGGCAGCCCTCGGGGGCCACCACAGCGAGCGGTCCTGACGGCGCATGGCCCGCTCTCCCTCACAGAGTTTCACTTGTCCTGGGCCTGTGTGTGCTATGGTTTGGCCCCACATTTAGACCTCAGTTTTCTTTTTTCCATTCCCAGTCACTTGGGAGGCAGGAAGTAGCCGCGGGGCGGTTCATGCTCACAAAGTGAGCACCACGAGGACACCCCGCACATCAGCTTCAGCGCCAACATCAGGCCCTGCCCATCGGGGCGCAGCTGCGTGTGAGAACCCATAGTCGGCCTCACCCTTCTACCCTGACCCTCACGTGATAGGTGTGCGGAGCTTCCCCTGCCCCCTACCTGGGAGCTGCCAACACGTGGGCCCCTCTGAGTCCTCAGGACACACATCAGTTCCTCTGGCATTCGAGGGAGGTGCACCACCCCGAAACTCCTCTCTCAGCTCTGCAAAGGCTAGGGGTCCTGGATCAGCAGGGCGGGGCACACCCCCAGGGTTTTCTGTTAGAATGGGACAAGTGGAGCCTGAGAGTTTGAGAAACTCATTCTTCAGACAAGAGTCACGTGTGCTCCCTTTCCCGTTAAAGCCTCACACAAAACCCGCAGTTCCTGGAGCTGGCTGGGAATCCACGTCCGTCCCGGGCTTTTCGCTGTGGGGCAGGAGGGGGAGTCAGAGGAGAGTGCTCGTCCCCCAACAGGAAGTGACACTGTGTTCCCCGAAGACTTGTTACCTTCCAAATCCCTAAACAGTTTTCATCGCTCTTCATATGTTCATCATGTTTTCCTTATTTAAAACTGTCTCCTTTTAGGGGACCCTCTTGTGAAGCACCGCGAGTCTGGGCTGGGTTGTGCTCTGGGCGCGCGGCCACGGAGCGCATGGGGCCCCTCCTCCCCGTGCTTTATGGGGTGCAATGCTCTAGTCGCCACTTCCACGGTTTACAACCAGATTTTACAACATGGTGTTTTTTTTCCAGCTCAGTGCAAACAGAAATAAAACTGTCCTGGTTTGCAGGAGAAGGGAGGCCTTGAGACCCTCCTGGCGGGGTTCAGTGTCTTTAGGGATCAGCACGCAGAGCAGGCCCCACGTGGCACACACCCGCTCCTGGCAGGTCATAAATCCACGGGAGAAGCTGAGATGTGGTGTGCCCGGGGAACAGGGCCCTCACAGAATAGAGCCTTCCTTTCAGGGAATTCCGTGTTATCAGGGACCGTTAAAGTCACAGTCACCGTATTTGTTCTCGTTTACATGGTGCAGTGAAGCCCCGCGTGGGCCGAGGGCACAGGACCTACCGTGGGGCTCCCACCTGCAGAGTCGGCCCCGCATGTCCCTGGGAGTGGGGAGTGACTGCTCTTCCGGCTGCCCCCACTGCACCCACGCATCACTGGCTCGGTGCTTCCATTGCGCGTGTTCTCTCCTTCACAGCACCCCACCCGGGGAGCCAAGGAGTGTCACATAAATCTGAAGTAACACGAACTTGCAGCTGCTGGCTCAGCTCTTTAAATGTGGGTCACATCCTTTCCCTTTTCAGACCTGATGTGCCCTTTAGCCAGCATCCAAGTCCTCTGCTCAGGCTCCTGCCGACGAGGCATGGACCCAGAGGCTGCACTGGGCTGCACCGCTGCTGGGGAGTCACCACTGTCTGCAGCCCCGGGGCCCTGGCCCTGCCCGTCCTGAGAAGCTGCGTCTTGTCGGGGCTTCCGTGAGGATGCAGCATGACTCACAGCCTGGGGAGCATCCCGTCCCTGTGATGTGGTTCCTAGAAGTTGGCGCCAACCACAGAAACAAAAAACGCTGAAGCCCCAATCAGGGAGGCCCTGCTCCAGGTGCCCTGCTCCTGAGTGACAGGATGGGCCGCTGAGCCTCCGTGGAAAGTAAGGAGCGCTGTCAGGAGGTGGCCGCGGTGGCTGCAGGAGCAGGCAGCAGCTGCTCAGCCTGCATCAGGTTCTGTTTGTGGCCACCGCTCAGTGATTTACTCTTCTCGGACTCAGTCTGTTTATTTCTTTTGGAAACACTTAGGGGATGTCGTTAGCCTGATCTCTGTGGCCGGCGCCCCACTTCTCTGCAACTATTCCCTCCAAAAACAAGGAACATGCAGACGCCTCCCCCCAGCATCGCCCAGTAAAGGGTCTGGCTTCCTTCCTCAGCTCTGAGCGAGCAAAAACAAACTCTGTTTACAGTCTTTCTCCTTTTTATACACGCCCGACAAGTAGCGGGGCTGCCCAGCAGGGAGGCGCACGTGGGCCTGCTGCACGGGCTCCTTGAGGACCCCCGCAGGACACAGAGGCCCCTGCCTCCCAGAGCGGGGCAGCGCTTCAGCATGCTCAGACGTGGCTTCTCTGGAGGTCACGTAGAAACACGTTCTCTCCCTGTGTCGGCTGATTCTCCTCGCAGATGCTTCTCTCTCTTACGTGTTAAGTCAGCACCCTGTCACTGACTGGGGAGGCCAGCAGGACTGCCAGGGGCATCTCTGCACAAGGTCTGTGTTTCCCTGCTGACTGACAGTTGGGTCCACTCAGCCCCAGGCCCCCCACATCCTTGTTGTGTGGCCCCCATCCCCAAGCCAGCAGAGCTCCCTGCCCTCGGGTGGGGGATGCCTACTCTCAGGCCAGTCCTGAGCTGGATTTATAAAATTCAGTCTCTCTAGCTGAGGAACATGGTGTACTTTCAACAAGGGGTCTAGGGGTCGAGAAGAGAAGGTCCTCAGACCCAAATCTGTGCTGCCTGAGACCTGGGCTGGCCACATCCCCACGGTGGGGTGCCAGGGGTCCACTCCGCCCGGACAGGCTTGTCCGGCCAGCGCGGCCGGAGCCAACGGTGATGTAATGGCGCTGTGAATGCACTGTCGTGCTGTCCGCCTGCTTTAACAGCGCTTCCTCTGCGGATGCGGTGGGTGGGGGTGCAGAGGGCCCTGTCTGGTGGGTGTGGGCGGAAGAGGCTGTGTTGATGCCGCGAGCCCCCGGAGCAGCCAGCGTGGGCGTGGGGCTCCGTTTCAGCCTCCCCTCACCGTGGAGAGGGCACGGCCATCTTGTCAAAACTTGCTTTTTTTGGCTAGCTGGGCCTGTTGGTAAAAGCAGGGCTTTTTACAAGTAAAGAAGTACGCAGGGCCTGCTGTCCCTCAGCCAGAAACAGGCCGAGCAGCCTGCCGCCCTGCCTGCGTGTGCCGCCGAGAGTCGGTCTGTGGTCGGGCCACTTTCTGAAACTGGGCCCTGAAATGTGACCTGGGGGAAACAAGGAGTGGTTGTCCTGTCACCATCTGTCTGTCTGGGCGTCCTTCCTGGTGCTGCCTGCAGAAAACAAGCCTGTGAACCAGGAGACGGTCCCCTGTCCCGGAGGCCTCCCGCCGGCCTGCAGACAAGCAGACACACTTCGCGGTGGCTCCGGCCTCATCGGCACGGCTCCGCCTGCGCTGGGCACCTGATGCACATTCCTGTCCGGGGGCCACAGGCACCTTGGGGATGGGCTTGCACACCCACACACGTGTATGCACACTTGTGTACACATATACACACATACTGCCTCCAGAGAGCTCTGCTGTTTTTATTTATTTATAAAAAATTTTTTATCCTCACCTGAGGACATTTTTTCATGCTTTTGAGAGAGAGAGAGAAAGGGAGAGAGAGAAACATTGATGTGAGAGAGCAGCATTAATTGGTTGCCTCCCATATGCACCCTGACTAGGGGTCCCACATGCCCAGACCAGGGATCATATGTGTCTGGACTGGGGACCAAACTCACAGCCTAGGTCTGTGCCCCGACTGGGAATCAAACCTGCAACCCTTCAGTTACAGGATGACGCTCCAACCAACTGAGCCACACTGGCCAGAGCAACTCTGCTAGTTTTTTTTTTTAAAACATTTGGAACTGATTTGATGCCTTTTTCTGTTGTTGAATGAAATTGCTGTTAATCACCAGAATCTCTACAAGTTGAGGACCATGGGGATTTCGCTCTCCTCAGGCATTACCTGGCACGTGGCGAACCTGTGGTCATGAAATGCAGGCCTGTGAACAGAAACACCCCAGACAGGCCTGCTTGCCCACCGCTTCTGCTTCTCCCTGCCCCCGCAGCCCTGTAACCCCTTCCAGAGAAGGGCCTGCTTCTCCATCTTGTCCTCCCTCCACATTCACAAGTAGAAATAAGCATAGTTGCTGGGAGCCCCTGGGGCAGACTGTGAGAAGCCTCCTGCATGTTCCCCAAAGCTGCAGAAACCCACTCAGAATACAGTTAAATGCAGAGATTGATGAGCTAGACTGGTATGGATGCAGGGTCAGGTGTGACGTAGTCACGTGCTGGGTTCCCAGCCCTGCCTGCTGAGCAGCCCAGAGACAGTGATGCCCAGGCCAGGGTGAGTCCAGCCTCAGTCAGAAGGACCCAGCTACTGAGAGAGACAGCTGTGCCCGGGGCTGGGCAAGCAGGGGTTCGGGTGACCCTAGAGCATGTTTAGTGCCAGAAATTAGGGAAATGTTCAGAAAGCGGTATATACCATCAAAGCACATGACTCGTGTTTATAACCCACTGGGTAAAACAGCCCGCACGTCCACACTGGCACCAGTGAGTACACAGAGGCAGGACTGCCTCTCCTTACAGTGGGACACCATGCAGAAGGAGTAACAGGCCCAGAACTCACTGTTCAAATGCCATGGGGACGATTGACTCCAGCAGGATCATCACAAGTGCTGCAGACGGCGTTTGGGTGTCACAGGTCATTTTCAGGGCCTCACACTGCAAGGAGAGAACAGCAGCTTTGCAGGGGAGGACCCTGGCTGACAGCCCTCAGCGAGGGGATCCAGGTGGAAACCACCTGTGCTAAGGCATGTTGACACCCTGGGCCCCAAGAAAGGGCACCTGTCACCCCTGGGGTCTTCCTGCCACTAGTGGGTGCCCCCGCCTACCATGAGGAACGTCAGACACACCCACACTGAGGCATGCTCTGCAGGCGAGCGTGTGCTCCAGAATGCCAGTGCCCTGGTGCTCGGGGCCGGAGAGGCGTGGGAGTGGGAGGCCGTGTGTGACCTGGGGTTTCCTCTCGTTTAAGACGTTAATCTGCCACCCGGCCTGAGTCCCGAGTTGTGATTGCTGCTGTGCACGCGAGAGAACACCTTTGGGAAATTCACCCTGAAATACTGAGGGTGCCGGGTGTCACGTTTCCGCCGACTCTCAGATGGTACAGAAGGCCCACCTGTGGCGGGGGGGGGGGGCAGTAACATGGAAACATTTGGGAGTTCAGGGATTTTCTTTACTGTTCTTGTAACTTTTCTCTAAGTCAGCAATCCTGTCTAAATGAAGTGAAAAGTTAACAGGAAAACACCTTCCCAGGCGGGGCAGTGACCCTTCTGCAGCTGCTGTCCTACGTCTGAGCCGAGGGGTGGCCAGGCAGCCAGGAGCTCTGCCGTTTTCCAGGCTTCTTACCATGGTCGCTCGCTCATTCCCGCTGCCCTGAGTGTCAGGGAGAAGGCCCACACTCTTCAGGGCGCCCAGGCCGTTGCGCTTCGGCCAGTGTCTCCTCGCGGTCAGCGGTCACCTCTCTGTGCCCATCACACTGTAGGCCACCAGCAGGACAGGCACTTCCTTGTGCCCACAGCAAATCTGAGAGGAAGCGTGCCCAGGGCAGAGGCAAGAGCCAGGCTGCAGCCAGGCCTAGTGCTGGGGCAAAGGAGCAGGTTGGGGAGACGGAGCAGGTCACAAGGGGCTTGGGCCAGCACTCCTGTGGCTGCTGCAAGAGGCACTTTCTTCCTCTGGGATCTAAACCACGTGCGACAAGGTCAGGTGTGTTTAATGTTACTGGAGCCGTGCTGGCACATCAGCGATCACCCGTCTGTCTCTCTGGCCCAGCCTCACCCTCTCAGTGGCCTTTGTGTCTGCGGTGTGCGCGTGTGTGTACGCAGAGAACGTAGTCCCACTGAGGGAGAAGGGCGCCTGTGAGTGCTTGGGAGCATGCGGAGGCTCGAGGGCCAGACCCGGAGGAGGGACGGGGTGTGGGCACAGTAGACCTCCGCCCCGTCGGGAATCGCCATACTCTCCACGTACAGGAAAGGGAGCCGGCTCCTGTTAGAGGCGGTTCAGCAGGTCCTCCTGGGCCTGGAGCCACCAGTGCCTGGTGTCCCGTCGGCGTGGAGGGGTCCCTGTGCACCATGAGACCCATGCCCTTCACTGGTAGCTTAATGTCACACTGGGGCCTCCTTGATGGGGCAGTGGGCCCAGTTCAAGGCATGTTCCGAGCCTCGTGGGTAGGAACGTGCCCAGCCCCACACGGCGTCGGCTCGGTAGGCCTGTCTGAGCGTTGGTGGCCATGTGACCTTCTACGTGGCCTGCTCCCAGCTTCAGCTACAGAATGGGGGGCTGGGGGAGCACAGGGACTTATGGTCAAAGGTGCAGGGCCTGTCAGCTGGGCCCTGGGTGGCCAGCACCACGGCTGAGTCAACACTCGGGCCTCCTGGGACACATCACACCCGCCCACTCCAAACACGTGTGTTCCCAGGAACACACACTCAGGGCCGGGACCCGTTCCCCAGCCTTCATCGTCCTTCAGGCAGACATCCTTCATGTGTAAGCATTTGCCTGAGGCAGGCTCCCACAGCCCCCCACCGCCCCCAGCACCCTGTCCTCCAAACGGGGCTCTCCAGTGCCCGGTGTTGCTCCGGGCTCTGACCTCAGGCTCTCCCCCAGCATCGGAGCTCCCATGTAGCCAGGGCCTTCGAGGCCCCTGAACGGGTCTGTGTCAGAATTACAGGAAACCGTGCAGGGGAGGGTGCCTCTGAGGTGCACCCCAAAAAGACCTAGCCACGTGCTCCCATCACCCCTGTCCTGGTGAGTCGTATCTTGGCAGCGTGTGAGCTTCCGGAGGAAGGTCTGTGGCAGGCACCAGCCTCTCCCGTGCCTGTTCCAGCCAGACGGTCCCAGATCTGTCTTCCCCCAAAGGACCCCTCGCCCTCCTAGACCGGCCAGCGGGGCACCACGTGGGCAGTACGGGGCGGCTGGGGTGCCCTGGGAGGTGGGGCTCAGGGCAGAGCTCACAGGCCTCCTCCTGTTCCCCAGACGCAGCCAGTGCCCAACCCCATGGCCTACTTCCTGCACCAGTCCCCGTGGTGGGTCCATCGCTTCGAGACGCTTAGCAACCACTTCCTGGAGCTCGTGGTGCCCTTCTTCATCTTCCTCGGACGGCGCATGTGCATCCTTCATGGCGCCTTGCAGATCCTGTTCCAGGTGAGTCTCTGCAGACCCCTGTGAATGCGAGCGTGGCTGGTCGGTTCCCAGGGAAAACACTGTCGGGATTTAAAGTTTCTGTGTCCTGTTGTTTGTTTTTATCACGGGTAACCTACGTGCTCCAGTGGCGGTGCCCTTGCGACTTCGCTAGTCATGCTCCTGGTCTCTTCCCTGGGCGTGCGGGGTCTGTGTGCCGTGTCGGGTCGCAGGCGCGATGGGCAGCAGGGCCGGGGCCTCCCCTGGCCCCAAAGGAGAGGCTCCCTGGCCCAGCGAGGTGCAACTGGAGGTTGTTTGGTTGGTTGGTTTCTGTGGCTGCCTTTATCAAGTTCTCTTCCGTTTCTACTTTACTAGTAAGTTTTGTTTTGTGATTTTTGTTTTGGGTATTTTTAGTCATGAATGGATGTTTAATTTTAACAAATTTTTCTCCCCACCAGTTGTGAGGTCACTCCCCACCTTCAGTCTGTTAATGTGGTGAATTGCATGAACACTGCTAACGTTGAACCAATTTTACCTTCCTGAGATAAACTCAGCATATTAACCATGCTGTGTACGTTAGAGTTACTGGCTCTGCTTTGCTAGCACTTTGTTTTGGATTTTGCATGGCTGTCGGTGAATGAGATTTGCCTGTAATTTTCCATCTTGCTCAGGCCTTACCGGTTCTGCTCAGGCTTCCCTCCACTCTCCCCGAGCCCGTGGAGGCCGGCCCTCTCTGAGAGCGTTCGCGAGACGGAGGCAGTGCTCCTGGGCGGCCGCCTGGCCTCGGGGTCTGTGTCACCGACCGGGGCCTTTGGTGGCTGTCAGACATGCAGGGTTTCCATTTTTTTAGGGCAAACATTTTCCAGGGAATTTGTCCATTTCATCTGTTTTCAAATTTATTAGCCAAAAAAAGTCATAATATTCTCATGTATTTGCGGAGTCTGGATTTGTGACCTTCTCTTTGCAGCCCGTGTCCTTTTGTCCGCGTGGCGCTGGTGCTGGCGCAGGGCAGCCCCTTCCAGATGGAGGCTGCCGTGTGCGCGCTCGCGTAACCAGTCCACGCACCTCGCCTGGTGCCTTTCATTCTGCATTCGCTACTTTCTTTTTGTCCCTTTTAGCTTTCTTTTGAGGTTTTTCTCATTCCGTTGTTTTCCTCTCCTGACTAGTAAGTTGTACACCCTATTTCTTTCACGTGAGTGCACGCTTGGTTAACTAATGGACAGTCTGAATTTAACCCCCACCTTTGCCACGGTGATGGCCCTGAAGCCCTAGGGCGCTTGAACCGCCCCTGCCCCTGCTACTCACCTGCTTTCTCCGCCCGGTACTTTAGCTCTCATTTGTTTGTTTGTTTTTTAATCAACAGGCTATTTTTAAAACAGTTTTAATTAGAGAAAATTGAGCAGAGAGTATAGAGGATTTCCTTACCCCCCTCTCCCCACGCTCAGTTTTCTCGTCTTAAACATCTTCTAATACATTTGTTACAACTGATGAGCCAACACTGATACTTTATTATTAACTGAAGTTCACAGTTCACTCCGGGCGTTGTACTTTCCGTGGGTTTGGACAGATGTTCAACGTCATGTAACCACCATTTAGCATCATACGGAGGGTGACGTCACTGCCCTAAGCATCCTCTGCGCTCGCTAGATTCATCCCTCCCCCGCTCCCCATCCCCCAGCAACCACTGATCTATTTACTGTCTCCGTAGTTTTGCCTTTTCCAGAGTGTCATGTAGCTGGAATCATCCAGGATGTAGCCTTTCAGGCTGGCTCGTTTATGTAGTAACATGCATTTGAGATTCCTCTTGCCTTCCTGTGGCTTGAGAGCTCTTTTCTTTTCATTGCTGAATGATACTGCCCTGTCTGGATGGACCGCAGTTTGTCCGTCAACTATCAGAGGTGGCTGCACACAGTGCCCTGGCTACCCAGTGCCCCTTGCAGCAGCCGGGGGCATCTGTACTGTGCCCGCTGCACACCCCGTTAGGCCGCATGGCCCTGTGGGAGGAAGCTCCAAGTGGAAGCTTGAGCGTCCACCAGCCTGGGCACCCCTGGTGCTGGACCTGCCCCCGTTGTCTGACATGCCCAGCCGGCGGCTCCCGCCTTCCCTTCCAGACAGAGAACACAGGCCTGGTTCCTGAGGCAGCTCAGAGGACCCCGTTGGCGCCCAGCCTCAGGAGGAATGAGGTCTGCTCTGACTTCATGGCCACCAAGGTGACTGAGACTCACTCTGGGGCTGCAGGGCATTAATTAGCCCCTGCTTTTGCTGCAGTGAGTCAGTGGGACCTTCTCCCAGCTGCACACTCAACAAGGCCTTTGAGGGCCCTCCCAACACCCGCCAGGCTGCACTGCCGAGCTTTCTGTTTGAGTAATCCGAAGATGGCTTTGACAAGCACTAATGAAAAACAAGTTGTTACATTACCTAAAAAAAAAAGATAATTGGAGGAAGTTTGGTTACTAGTGCATGTGGAAAATCAGATACGAAAAGAACCTGCATTGACCATATAACCAGTGGCCTCAAAATGCCCTTGATGGTTCACATTGCGCTCGGCTCGGGTCCCCTGGACCATCAGGACAAGGACCGGGTCGCTGGACCTGGCCTGGCGGTGGATCTGAATCCCACCCCAACCAGGGCACCCAACACCCAGGCGGAGCGGGCTGGGGATGGTGGCCTCAGGGCTCCGGTGTAGGTGGCCCCCACAGCCTCAGGCCAGACGGCTAGGCCCGGACTCAGTTCTGGGGCCTGCTGCCTGGGCGAGCAGTGCTGGGCACTGGTGGCACAGAAACACTGGGCAGCAGAGGGCCAGGGCTGCGCCTCAAAGGGCCTTACTGCCAGCCTGCGGTCCTGAGCATCATTCCAGAAACCAGCCCACAGATCTGCCTTCTGTTCCCCGAAGGCCCTGCGAGCCCCTGGTCAGGGCACTGTCCGCTCCAGCCCGTGCCGTGCCCAGGACAAAGCGGGAGAACCTCAGAGCTGTGGCTCTTCTCCAAGGCCTGGTGTGTTGCCCCCTCAGGGGTCAGGCCTCAGCTATCCAGAGCAGAGAGGACAGATGGCCAGCTGGCCCAGCTGCGGCGTGTCCGGCCTGGCAGGCAGCGTGAGGTCTCAGGGTCGGGGGCTACAGGCTGCAGGCTCATGGCAGGGGTTCGGCTCTCCACAGGACTGCTGCCCTGGGCCGGGTGCGTCGGTCACTTCGGGGAGTGGCTCGTGTTAAGTGTGCCCCGTGGGTTTGCGAGGTGCCTTGATAGGGACCGAGCGCCTGTCTCTGTGCCCAAGACCCCCAGAGGCGGCTGTGGTTCTGTTTGTTTCCGTTCATCCCCTTGGGAGAGGATTGAGGATGTGAGCACCTTACCTCCTCCCACGCCCAGTTTACACAGCTGCTCCGGAGGGCTCTGCAGGGCCATCGTCTCCGTGAAGAAGCGCACTGCCCCAGCCTCGGCCCGCGCTCTGACACCGAGCCTGGGGGAGACCCTGGGGGGGCAGTCAGCTTCCGCGCCGGAACCAGGCAGACATCCGTCCTAACCAGGAGGGGCGTTCACCAGGCAGCGGGCTCCTCGTCAGTGCACTCATTTTGGGTCCCAGACCAGATTCTCCTTCACCCCCCACCACATCCAGCTCCTTCTAATCTCCGTGACTTTGGCCAGAGTCCTGAGGACATGGTACCGGGGGCCATCCCCATGGCTGTGGGCACAGAGAGCTGCCTCCGCCAGCCCTGAGCTCCAGGTACCTGCCCCGGGATTCTGGGCTGCAGAGAGTCTCCTGTCATTACGCATGTGTCCTCGGCAAGGCTGTGCAGGCTGAGGGCCCAGCAGCCAGTCCCAGAAGCCCATCCCTCCCTCTTTGGAATCCTGTGGCTTCATCCTAGAACATCTGCTGCAGCGTCTCCTGGGCTCGAGAGTCCAGCGCTCACCGCTCATCTTCCTGCACATCGTCCAGCTCCAGCTGCCCCAGCACAGGACTTGGGCCACTGCCCCGTTCGGGTCCCCTGCAGGCTATGTCATGCACTGAGGGTGTAATTAAGCTCCGCCGGCCAGTGTGAACGGATGCACGGTGTGATCGATTCATTTCCCTCGGAGGAATGCTGCAGCGATGCCAGAAAGATCACAGGCCCCTCGGCACACGGGCCATGCACGTGACGCCACACGCCGTCTTTACTAAAAACATGGCCATCCAGATGGATGGGGCAGATAAAGGGGAGTAGGCCGGGTGGGGACACACGTGTGGCTGACAAGGGCTCTGTGCACGGCCAAGTGACGTCCCCGTGGTTTCTGCTGTTTTATTAGAAACGGGATTTCATCCCCAAACTGTGCCCTGTTGAGCCTACTTCTCCAGGAGGTCAGAGCCACCCAGCGGGGCTCATGTAAGAATGACCCAAGGGCTTCTTAGAAAATATGCTGGTGCCAGGCTTGCCCCCCCAGACCCACGACGACAGGAGCCCCGGGAGGGCCAGGCCTTGCTCAGAGGTCACATTGGGCCACGTGGCCATGCCTTTCGATGTGCGCTCCCCAGTTCCCACCCAGATAAAACTGTCCGGCTTTGGGAATCCTGTTGGCGCCAGAGTGTTCTGGGTCACGGTCGTGTGGGTCAGGCACCAGGTGGGGCTGACGCTCCTGCGGCTGTGCAGAGCAAGGACCTTCCTGGGGCTGCCCCACGGCTCCTGCACCGTCTGCAGCAGAGCGCAGAGGCGGGGCCCACATGACCTCTTCGAGAAGCAGGACAGGTGTCACCAGGCATTGATTCAAAGCTACTGCCCTTCAAGATAATGGTGCCAAATGGACGGCAGTGCCACCCAGAACCTCAGGGAGAAGGCTTGCCTCCCACCCGCCTGCACTGCGTCCTCCCTTGTGTGGCCCAGGCGTGTGTCTGCCACAGTGTCAGGCAGGGCCAGGCTTGGAAGTGCCTGGGCTGCGGGGATACAGACCTCTCTCTGGTGCTTATGTGGGGCACTGGGGTGGCTCTTTGTTTTTTCCGATTCTCTTTTCAAAGGCTGTAGAAGACCCCGCGTGGGTCCCATTCCTGCCTGTGCTGAGCAGCTGGGCCCCTTTCTCTGGGGGCCTGTCGCTCAAAGGACCCTGTTCGGGTCTGCCAAGTATTGGCCACCATCACACCCCCCTATTCACCGTAGGTGGATGGCACTGTGGATCACCAGGGATAGCCTGAGCCATCTGTCCCCCAAGAAGGCTCAGGTTGCAGCTAGCAAGATGACACAGTCCCAGATCAAAGTGGGGGGTGGGGGGGGGCCCGGAGCCCCTGCAGCACATACCTGCAGGCGCCAGGGTAACAGCTCAGGGCCGATTGGTCCATGCCACTGCGGTGAGGCCCTCATGTGTCTGGGGTGGCCAGTGGGCCCCCAGAGGCACCAGGAATCCCCCTGATGGCACTTTTTCTTGTTGTAAATGAGAAATGACTGATTTGGAAAGGTAAAAGGGAAGAAGCTCCGTCGCGTGCCCACTGATAGTCCTGTGTTCGCCTTGGTTTTTCCTGTCCCGCTGGCACTCAGCATTCCTTTGCATCGGTGTCAGGTGTGCAGCGCGGCGGTCAGACAGCTCTATGACTCACGAAGCGCCTCCCCGACCCGTCTGGTGCCCGCCTGGCTCCACGCGTAGTGACCACAGTGTCACTGACTGTGTTCCTTGTGCTTCTCAGTCCCTTCGCCATTTCCACCCCGTCCCCCAACCCTCAGTTCGTTTTCTGTGTCTGTGAGTCTTTTTCTCTTTTGTTTTTTCATTTGCTTTCTTTTTGTTTTTTTTAGACTCATGTGCGGTGCAACCATACAGTGTTCGTCTCTGTCTGTGTGACTCGTGCCGCTTCGCATGGCACCCTCTAGGTCCGCCCGTGCCGGTGCGGACGGCGAGACCGCGCTCTTTCCTGTGGCGAGTGGTCCTCCCACGTCTTTGCCCGCTCCTCCATTGATGGGCTCGTAGGCGGCTCCCATATCCTGGCTGTTGTAAATAATGCTGCAGTGAGCATGGGGATTCGTGTACCGTATTTTTCAGACTATAAGACGCACTTTTTTCCCTCAAATTTGGGAGGAAATGGGGGTGCGTCTTATAGTCTGGAGGTAGCTTACCTGGCTGTTTATACTTACATTGATGGAATAGTATGTTATTTATGTTATTAAATATTTTACCACATTTTTTGCTTCAAATTTTTTTTTCCTATTTTCCTCCTCTAAAACATAGGTGCATCTTATGGTCCGGCGCGTCTTATAGTCCAGAAAATGTGGTGTCTTTCTGGATTAGTGGTTTAGATTTCCTTCTATAAATACTCAGAAGTGTAATCACTGGGTCATAGGGCAACTTCATTTCTAAATTTTTGAGGAATCCACAGGGGCTGAAGCAATTTGCAGCCCCACCAACAGCACGCCGGGGTTTCCTTTTCTCTGCACCTTCACCAGAACTGTTGTTTGTTGATTTATTGATGACGGCCATTCTGACAGGTGTGAGGTGTTATCTCACCGTCTGTCTTAATGTGCGTTTCTCTGATGACTAGTGACATGAGCACCTTTTCATGGGTCTCTTGGCCATCTGTGTGCCCTCTCTAGAGAAATGTCTATTCAGGTCCATTTTTTAAATTGGATTATTTGGTTTTGTGGTGTTAAGTTGTATGAGTTCTTTACAGATTTTGGATATTAACCCCTTATCAGCTGTATCATTGGCCAATATCTTCTCCCATTCAGTAGGTTGCCTTTTCATTTTGTTGATGGTTTCCTTTGCTTTGCAAAAACTTTTTAGTTTGATGTAGTCCTGCTGATTTTTTTCTTTTGTTTCCCTTGCCCAAGGAGACACAGTCCAAAAAAAATACTAAAGAGTAATGTCAAAGAGTTTACTGCCTAAGTTTTCCTCTAGGAGTTTTATGGCTTCAGGTATATTACATTTAAGTCTTTAATCCATTTTGAGTTCATTTCTGTGTATAATATAAGAAAAAGATATAGTTTTATTTTTTTTGCATGTATCTGTCCAGTTTTCCCAACAACATTTATTGAAGAGACCATCTGTGCCCCGTTGTACATTCTTGTATCCTTTGTTGTAGTATCCATGCAGGCATGGGTTTATTTCTGGGCTCTCTGTTCTGTTCCATTGATCTTCGTGTCTGTTTTTACGCCAGTACCATACTGCTTTGATTACTATAGACTTGTAATATAGTTTGATATCAGGTAACATAATGCCTCCAACTTTGTTCTTTCTCAAGATTATTGTGGCTATTTGGGTCTTCTGTGGTTCCATGTAAATTTTTGGTTTATTTGTTCTAGTTCTGTGAAAATTGCCGTCGGTAGTCTGATAGGGCTGCACCGAATCTAAAGATTGCTTTGGGTGCTGTGGAAATTTTAATGACATTCGTTTTTCCTATCCATGAGCACAGTATATGCTTTAACTTATTTGTATCATTTTCATTGCCTTTCTTCCCCTCTGGCTGCTTCTATATCTTTCTATTTGTCACTGGTTTTCAGCAGTTTGACTTGATGTGCTGTGGTGTGAACTTCGCATTTGCCCTGCTTATGATTCCTTAGGCTTATTGGATCTGTGTATTTATAGTTTTCATCAAAATAGGAGGATGTTTGGACATGATTTCTTAACTACTGTTGCTGCCAGCCTTCCCTTTCTGGGACGTAACCCACACGTGCCCCAGACCGGAACGCGTGGCCCCAGCCCCCGAGGGGCCGCCGAGCGCTGGCCGCTGCGCTTCAGCGGGGAAGTTCCACTCGCCGCTGACTCTTCTCCTCTGCGTCAGTTTGTGCAGAGCCTCCAGTAAATTCTCCATTTTCTTTGTCACCTTTTAAAATCTTGAATTACCTCTTGGTTCTTCTTTATCATTTTCCTATTTCTCTTAGTTATGACTATGTTTTCTTTTAAATCCTTTAATTTACTGACGGTATTTGTTTCAACATTCTCATCGACGTGCACCGGGTCCCCACCGTTGCTGGTTCTGTGTCGGCGAACCTGCCCTTTCTCCCAGCCGAGGTTCGCGCGCTGCTGCTGACGGCCGTACCTGC
Organism: Micronycteris hirsuta; assembly: GCA_004026765.1. Classification (NCBI taxonomy): domain Eukaryota; kingdom Metazoa; phylum Chordata; class Mammalia; order Chiroptera; family Phyllostomidae; genus Micronycteris; species Micronycteris hirsuta. Next base: position 57,327 of record PVJI01006153.1, read on the forward strand.
GGGGTGGATACTGGCCATCGTGTTGCGGTGCTGAGTTCTCTCCCAGCAAGCTGTGACTTCCTGGCAAATCAGTTTCATCATCTTGGCATTTGTCTTCAGATCCTCTGAGTGGATCTCACAGCCCTCGCTGAGGCTCTTGGCTCTCCTTCACGCCGGCCTGGAGGACGGCCCGGGATCCCTGCTGCCCTCCTGGCTTCTACGAGGGGTCTGCACGCAGGTTTGTCAGGGCTTGAAAGTCGCCCAGACCAGTGTGAGTAGGGGTTGCTGCCCGGCCTCCTGGTGGTGCCCCCTGGCCTGGGGAGGCTCCTGCGTGTCTGCGCACGCAGGGGTGGGCAGAGGCCCACGGGGACTCGGCGTTCCTACAGCTGCCTCCTGCGTGGCGAGCACCAGTCCCTCGACCTGCCCAACTCCAAGTTCGGCCCTCCGAGGGCCCCTCCCTGTGCGTCCCCCAAAGGCCGTCACAGATATGTTTCCCTTCTTGAGTCCGGAGTCCTGCGGGGCCCGCAGCCGCGTGTCACACATAGTCGCTTCGTCTGCTTTGTTCAGTGTCCGGCTGTTTGTGTTGGCAATGGCGGCTCCAGCGCTACTTCCTTCCTCTCGGCCTGAGGCAGAGATCTGGTGGAGGTTTAACGTGGAAAACTGTCATCCCTGGCATGTGGAGTCAGAGTGACGAGGCAGAAGAGGATGGCAGGGACTCGGGGCCTGCTTCTGGGGGGCGTTAAGGAGGGTGGAGGCAGTCTGCACAGCTGCCGCTCCTCTGGGGCACCCTGAGTCCGTTTCCGGTCAGCTCCGCTCCGCACGGTGGAAGGAAGTGCATGCCTGGGAGCACAGTCCCAAGTGGTTTCAGGGAAGCAGGTGGATGGAGGTGCGGGAGAGGCACTGGGGGCGGTGTGTCTCTGGGACTCCCCTCTCAGTCCTTGTCCCAGTAGTGGGCGTTTAAAGATGGAACGGGGCAGACGGTGAGCCTCATCGCTCAGGTCAGTTCTCAGCTGGGAGCCAGACTCAGTGGCTGTGTCCTGATTACCCTTTAAACAGTCCCCCCACTGCAGAGAAACCCCACGGCTGCACAGACGGGGGCCCTGCCCACGGGCAGGCGTGAGTGACACCTTCCTTCACCCTCACCCAGAGCCGCGTCTGCAGACCGCGAACAGGACGGGCCCTCCCGCAGGGCCTGGCCGGGCTGCTCCCCGCGCCGCGCACTCTGGTGTTCGGACCAGAGACGCGACGCCGCTTTGACTACCTTTTCCTTTTCAGCCTCAATGTTTATGCTGTTTTTACTTCCAATTCATCCTGGGAAACGAGAAAGTGCCAGAGCATGTGTGGGCTATGTTTCACCCCGGGACCTGCCCTGAGGCCCTGAGGCCCAGGGCTGCTCGCACTGCAGGGTGTCCCTCCGTGTTTCTGCGTTGCTCTTTCCCTGGGGAGTTCATCGCGAAGCCTTTGGCTTTGCTGAACCTGCATCATTTCTGCCACCAGTTCTCCCATTTCTGCACCACGTTCAGGCAGGATTCCTCAAGTCGGTTTCTAAACCACTAACTCGGATTTCAGCAGTCTCCATTCTGCTTCTCAGGTGCTCCAGTTTTTCCTGTTGTGCTGCCCGTTGCATGCGGGTGTGGATGAATAAATGCTATTTATTGATCAGGCTTCTTTCAAATTAGTGGCATTTTGGCCTGGGTTTCTCTGGACACCTCTCCCTGGACCAGGCCTTCTGGGGTCTCAGAGGAGCCATGAATTGCCAGAAGGTGAGACTGAGCCTCTGCGTGTGCAGGTCGGATGGGCCAGGATGGCTCAGGCAGGCAGGCCCATCTTAGGCGGACCCCCTGGGCAGGTCGGCATCCCCAGTGAGCCACCAGGCCACCCTGCTCAGCCTTGCAGGTCATGGTCACCATGTCTGCTGGCGGTACGAGCATTGACGGAGAGAGTGTGGCCTAGACAGATCTCCCAGGGGCACAGGCGGGTGCTGGTGCTTCCCCCAGAGGCTGGCAGCTGCAGAGGACAAGGTGTCACAGGACAGGAGGGCTCTTCAGGTGGAGAACGGTAAGGAGAGGGCGGCTGCCTGGTACCACCAGCTTCCTCCAGGGCCTGCCCTGAGGGGCAGGTGTGAGGCTGAGCAGGGTTGTTCCCCACACACCCTGCACCCCTTCACCCTCCCAGCCCACAAGGAGAATGTCCTGGCCCGGCCGGAGGGGAACGTCTGGAGCCATGCCTTTCTGAGGTCTGTGGGACTGTGGGAAGGAGCTGGCTTCCTCCCTCCACCCCACTCTTGCTCTGTCTTCACTGGAGCCCGAGGGGCAGCCGTATTGTGTTTTCAGTGGAAGGGCTGCCACGCTCTGGGCCTCCTCGACTTCGGCAGCCATCTCTGCCGGGAACTGGGCAGCGAAGGACCAGCCGTGCGTCCTCACCTCGTGGCCCCAGAGAGCCCCTCAGGGTAGTGGCCGGTCCTTGTTCTGATCTCCACTGCACAGCAGACCTGGCGGAGCCACAGAGAGAGGGGCTCTGGGTGCAGCAGCCCAGCTGTCCACACCGGACATGGTGTGAGGTATTTACCAGAAGGTGCAGAGCCACTGCAAGCCAGAATGTCAGCAGCCAAGAGCCCAGAGGCAGGCGTGCAGCAGAGGAGCTGAGCTTCTGTGACATCGTCCCGGCAAGTCACTGTCCCAGCGGAGAGGCTGAGGAGCCGAGCGGACACAGAGGTCTGTGGAGATGAAAACCAGAGGTCAGACCCACGGGAGAGGAGCGGGAAGAAAGATGCTCCCGTCCCATCAGGCTTGGCCTGGACCAGCTGCGAAGGGAATGTGAAAGGCTGGAGCTGGAGCGGCCGCAGGACTCCGGGCATCCTGCCACGGCACCCCAAGGGCTCAGCCGCCAGCCCCACGCCCTTCCCGTGGCGGAAGAGGGGGCTGGGGAGCGGGGCTCTGACCTGCCCCGCCTGTCGGCGCCCCAGTTCCTGCAGTAGCCACACAGCCCAGGCCCCTTGCCCAGGCCGTCGGGGCCCAGTGGCGGTCCACAGCCTTCGGGAAGAAGCCCATCTGCCCACAGCAGCCCCGTTAGCACAGACCTGAGGCGTGGGGACCCTGACAGGCCAGGAGGGGCTGGCAGGAGACACTGCTGGCCCAGAGCGGTACCGCCTGGGCCATGTTTGGCATGCATTTGTTAACGTCATAGAGAAGAATAAGAAATAATTATTTTTGGGCTCATAGCCAAGAAAACTAGTTTTCCAGATGAATCCAGTGAGAGCTGTGAACCCACAACCTCTCATGTCATACATCATAAAACTCCGTCACAATCCATAAGGCCGCCTGACCCACCGAGAGGCCGGCTCCTCCCGCAGACCCTCATTAGGCCGGCGTCTGTGACTCTGTTCCTCTGACTGCCGACTGCTGGGAGCAAGACCAGCTTTAATTAAAACTCAGCAATTAAGGGTCTGGGGCATCAGCCGAGTTTTGCTCAGCCTTGGAGAAGAGCTGAGGTGACAGGCTGGGCCACACGGAGATGTCAATCCCTGCGAGCCTTCCAAAGAGGACACACCCCTGGTGCAGGCAGGACAGCCCCTCCCCCTGCATCTGTCACCTCACCTCCTTCCCAGGCGCCTGCTCTCCGGGCTCCATAGACACACCTGTCAGGTCGCCGGGCGGGGAAACGAGGCTCTGCCGGTCCAGTGGCTGTTGGCCAGTTACGGTCTCGTGTCTTTCAGAAGTGTGCCCACTTGTTAGGTGCGCAGATGTATTTTCATGTTGAACTTCATGAAATTCCCTTTTTATTCCCCTTGTTTCTGTGGCGGTTTTACCATTTTCATCGTGGGTTCTGTTTACTTGCCCTTGTTTCATCTTTTTCTCAAAGTCCTTCCCGGAGAGTGTCCATCTGGCCGTTCTCCTCACATGACAGATGCCCGTGCTCTGCTTCTCCGGTTCCGCACCTGCCTCTTTCCCTCGATTCATGTGTGGCTCCTCCGGCTCCAGGCTCCTGTTTCCTCCTTTCAGAAGCCCGGGCTCGAGGCAGCTCATTTCCCTGCAAACACTTTAACGGAGGCCACCCGGACCCACCCATTCTCTCAATAGCACGGTCATCCCAGACCCTGACCCCTCCCGCTCGCTCCAGCTCCTCCGCTGCTCCTGGAAGGCGTGGCCACCTTTCTGCTCTTCGCAGCACTGGGGACTCCGGTAGGCCTGGCCCCGTTCGCCTGCGCACCTTTCTCTCCTCCTGAGTGGCTCCTGGGCCTGCGACGGAGCCGGCCTGACGGCCTCCGTGCTGAGCCCACAAGGAGAGAGGAGTCTCAGCCTCACCTCACGCTGCGCACGAACGCTCACCCAGACGGACCAGAGCTCCCCCTACAACCTTTCAGAAGATCTTTATGACCTTGAGGTAGGCAAAGGTTTTTTAGATTTGAAAAAAATTGATAACTTGGACTTCACAAAAAACTAAAACTTCATCTTCTCCAAAGATACCATAACAAAAATGAAAGAGCCCGTCACCGGCTGGCAGAAAATTATCGCAACGCGCATGTCGGACAAAGAACTCTCAGAGCCCAAGGAGTTAGCCAGTTGTTTGGTGTTTTTTAATGGGACGAAAATGGAACAAGTGCTTCTCAGAGAACACGTGAAGGTCAGCAGCACAGGAAGAGACCCCTCCAGGCCGCTGCTGACAGGGAGCCCCAGGCAGAATCGGCAAGCTTCTGCTCACAGTCCCGGATGGAGGGCGGAGGGCGTCCAGACTGCCCCGTGACCCAGCACTGGTCAACACCTCTGCATAAATACTCGTGTAAACTTGACTCCTGGTAGTCAAGTCCTGGGGTGCCCGATACCAGAGGACAGGCGGACACCTGCCTGTGTCCCTCTGTGGGGGGTGGGCGGCCCTGAGGCCGGGGAGTACAGGTCTCAGGGCCTGGAGCTGAGCGGGGAACCGAGCTCCAGAACAGGCAGAGTGACGGACCGACAGAAGTCAGTTCAGAGGCGCGGGGCGGGGCGGCACAAACAGGCACCAGGGACCTGTGGGGGCGGGGGGAGGCGGCGGAGTTCTGGCTTCTGTGGTGATGTACACAGAAGTAAAGGTGTCAAAAGCATTGAACTATACATACCAAAAATGGGTGCATTGTATCGCTCATATCAATAAAATTGACTTAAAAAGGAAGAGAGAAGAGGCCCACACCCACACCCGTGTCATGTTGGTCTCTCTGGCTCCTGTCCCTGCGGCATCTGCAGCGTCCCGTTTGCACCGAGAGTGTGTACCGCCTCCAGCCACCACTGTCTGCCCCGCTGCCCTGCATTCCAGGGCGCCCGTGGTCCCCAGGGAGCGCACATTCCAGGGGCATCAGCCTGTCCTGCGGGTGTCCCTGCTGGTCCGGGACCTGCTGCCACCACAGTCAGACCTGCTCTTACCGGGCCGCCGCCCATGCAGGCTGGGCTTTCCGGAGGTGTGGGGCTGTGTCCCAGGCCACACCCTAACACACAGGCCAGTGGGGCCTGAGGCCTCCCCACTCCCAGCCTGTCATCCGCCGTGGTCATTTGGAGTCCTCCTCACCAAGGAAGCGCTGTGCTCGGCAGGCCCTGTGGGTCCCTGGGGACTTGGAGAGCAGAGGCCTCTGTGGGGACACGTGAGTAGGCCGGGAACCCAGGGGCCTCCCTTCAGGGGGAAGAGCATGCACACACTGTGTCCCGCCACCCAGAGACAGGGCACAGTCAGGCCAAAGGTGCCATTCTCGAGTCTCTAAGGCAATTTACAAAATGTGCCCTGCCAGAAGGAACTTCCCAGACTTCTGGCTGGAGGCAGCCGCAGCACGCAGTCCTCTGAGACAGGCCGGGTGTGGGAAAGCCCCCTGTTCTCAGCCTTGCAACCGTTCGTGACCTTGGTACCGACGGCCAGGAGCCTCGGTCGCTTTGGGGGTGATCTTCATCTCCAGATGACCGCATTAGCACCAGTGTCGCAGAGGTGGACCCAGGTGGGTTCAGATACGGCAGCTTCACTGCCCTGGTCACCATTTTCAGTGGGGTTTGGGGGATGTGCCCATTTCTCACCAGCCATATTTGGGCTTCCTGGGCCTTGCGTCATCCAGCCATGCCCCAGACCCTGCCCCAGAAGCAGCTGGGGCAGCTCGAAGCCTCTGAGGAGGGGCAGCGATGGGCCCCCCAGACAGCTGCCCAGCAGACAGCCCTGGACGGGCCCGTCCCTGTCGCCCCGCGACAGCACAAGGAGGCGGCTCCGTCTGAGCCGCACCGAGCATAGCTCCGTGTGCGCCCATCCCAGTGGGTGCCCAGACCTGCGGCGGCCTCGTACATGGACGCTAGAGTGTGGGGGACAGGGCAGCAGACAGACGGGCAAGTGCACCACCGTCTTCCCTGCCCTTGATAGGGGGAGCAGCAGCGGAAGCCCACCCACCTCCCGCCTATGACGGGAGAGCCCCTTCCCAGGGGAGGGGCACATGCCACAGGGTCCTACCTGGGCCTGTATCAGTCAGTAACCACCAGAACAACTGCCACAAACACACATCACAGCATCAAACAGCACACACTTATTACCTCACGGTTCTGTAGGTCGGAAGCCTGGGTGGCCTTGGCTGTAGTCTCAAGCAGTCTCAGAGGCTGGAATCAAGGTGTCAGCAGGTGGGGCCTCACTGGAGGCTCTGGGAAGAATCTGCCTACAAGATCACTCAGGACATGTCCTTGGGGCAGACATCTAGGAAGGACAGGTTTGCAGCCTGGGCCATGGCCTCTGACCACCCCGATCCCTCAGGCAACGGCACATACGCCCATGTGTGCTTCTGGGGAGAAACGAAACCCTCAGCCCGGCAGCTCTGAGTGCGGGATCTGTAAGCCACTGCTCAGTTGCTGTGTGGCGGGGAGTGGGTGAGGCACAGGCGGCTGGAGGGGACAGCCAGGCTGCCACCCCCAGGAGCACCCCAGGCCCCAAGTTTCGGGTGGGGCAGCTGTCCTCTGCTCCATCCCTAGGTGGTCCTCATTGTTAGCGGGAACCTGAGCTTCCTGAACTGGCTGACCATCGTTCCCAGCATCGCCTGCTTCGATGACGCCGCCATAGGGTTCTTGTTTCCCTCTGGGCTTGGTGGCCTCAAGGACCAAGTCCTAAAGATGCAGAAGGAGGAAGCCCGGGAAGCCCGGCCTACGTGGACATTCGGTAGGTGGACACCTGGGGACGTGAATGCAAGGCCTTTATTCCCAGACCCTGACAGCTGGTCCCTAGAGGTGCTGGCCCGTTCTTATTTAGTGAAAACCAGGCCCACCCCATGGGGGCAGTTGTCATGACTCAGTTTCCACATCAGCCTCAGGAGGAGTCCTTAGCTGGGGGGAAATGGAGGTTATATGCAGAGGCCCCTCCCCAGAATCCCACACGGGGGGCCAGTGCACTGCCCTCAGCCTCCGGGAGCCCAGAGGGGCCAGACAGAGACCAGGGTCTGGGGGGCCAGCTGCGGGGTGGGGGTGGCCTCAGCTCCTCCCTGTGGGTGGGGTCTGGGCCTGGAGGGCAGAAGCTTACCGACGGGCTCTCTCTCTGGGCCCAGGCTGTGTGGTGCGACAGGCGGCCAACCTGGCACTGGGCGTCCTGGTCGCCTGGCTCAGCATCCCTGTGGTCCTCAACTTGCTGAGCGCCAAGCAGGTCATGAACAGCTCCTTCAACCCCCTCAGAATCGTCAACACATATGGAGCCTTTGGAAGGTACTGCACATCGTCTGGGGGTTCCCATCTCGGCTGACTCCAGCCTGGGTGCGGCCTCTCCTTGTTCACCCCGTGGGAGACCCGGCCCTGACCAGCCAGGTGGGCAGCCTTGGTCCACCCCCAGGGCCAGCCCCAGCCTCACCCTGGTCTGCCCAGGGCAGGGAGCCGGGTGGGGAGGCGCCGCTGCCCCGCCCGTGGTTGCCCAGGGCCCAGCCACGCTGACTCTGTCCCCCCGACAGCATCACCAGGGAGCGGACAGAGGTCATCCTACAGGGCACGGCCAGCCCCAACGCCAGCGCGCCAGACACCGTGTGGGAGGACTACGAGTTCAAGTGCAAGCCGGGCGACCTGAGGAGACGGCCGTGCCTCATCTCCCCCTACCACCACCGCCTGGACTGGCTCATGTGGTTCGCGGCCTTCCAGGTATGGCCCTCTCCTCCTCCTGCCCCACAGTTCTCCAACCCCGCACATCCGGGCACTCAGGGTGGACTCAGGCTCCAGTCACCCCAGCACCCCAAGGCTGTGGCACACAGGAAGAACACCTGGGACCCTGGAAACCCCTGCTACAGGGCTGGTGGGAGAGGCAGGTGGGGGTGAGGTAGGACCCCACCGGAAACAACACTGCAGCCTACACAGCACTCAGCCCCACTGTGACCAACCTCACACGGCACACCCGGGCCCTCGAGGACAGAAGGTCAGGCTAACAGGGCGTCAGTTGTGAGGTGGCTCCTGGTCCCAGCCCTGGAGGTGGGACTCACTTCACTGCTCAGCTACTGAGGAACAAACCAGGACGTGCCACCTGAGATGCGGGGCCAGGCAGCAGCCTGCGACAGCACTCTCCCAGGGTCCTGGCCTCCCAGGGGCGGGGTCTCGCTCCTGGAGCAGCCGAGGCCCAGGCAAGCACCTGGCTAGGGCGGGGGCTCCAAGGCCGGGCTTTATCCCAGGGCCTATGCTGTGCTGTGCTCTACATACAGGCTCTGCCACTGGACAGCAGCGGCTCCCCTCAGGCACGGGGTCCCAGGGGCTGCCCTCGGATACCCTTGCAGAGGACCAGGCACGACAGCCAGCCTGTCAGAGGCCCTCTACCAGAAATGACAAGACAGGCATGGCTGACGCCAGGGCAGCCGGCACTCCCAGAGCGGGAGCTTGGGCCAGAGAGAGCCCGGAGGTGCCGCGTCACCCGCTGACCCATCTCGCCCATTGTGACAGCCTCAGGAAGGCTCCGTCACTTGCCTGAGAGCCCGGGGCTGCCAGGCGACAAAGCCAAGGGGTGAGCTGGCATGGCTGGGCCCTGTGCCTGCTGCATCCAAGCTACCCAAGTGGGGCAGGAGACCGGGCACATAAATGAACGGTTCATGTGGACATCTGGCCAGCAGATGAGAATGGAAGCTGGCAGCCCCTCTGGAGGGCCATCCAAACCAAAGCAATGGGGCATGGGCGCCATTGACCACGCTTCAGTCCCAACGCACAGATGGCAGACGGCTGTGGGGAGTGCCGCGGCAGCGCCCTCTGGAGGGAGCAAGCAGAGAGCACACCCTCTCCCACAGGCCCTTGGGGGCCACAACCCCACAGCTCCTGCCCCCATCGGGGCTCAGGCTGTGGCCTCGTCCTGCAGGCGCCCAGCGGTGGCCCAAGCACCCCTCCTCTTCTTGCCCCCAGACCTATGAGCACCACGAGTGGGTCATCCACCTGGCGGGCAAGCTCCTGGCCAACGACGCCGAGGCTCTGTCCCTGTTGGCCCTTAACCCCTTTGCGGACAGGGCCCCACCCAGGTAAGATTCTTCTCCCACATGGGACCCCACCAACTGTGGCCTCAGCTGCCTCTGAGGGATGCTCCCCCAAATACAGAATGTGCTCTGGGGGCCAGGCCCCCATCTTCTGGAAATGTGCTGGGGTGCAAAGGTCCACAGGCCCTCAGGTGACCCCCTTTTGCCAGCACCGCTCACCTGCTGCAAGGACACGGGCTGCCGAGGGGGCGGCCACTGACAGCACGCCCTGGCCTTCAGTCCCGCTGGGCTCTGGGGGCTGCCGCTGAGCGCTCGGCCTTCCTTGGGGCAGGAGCCACGGGGCCTCCTTTCCTGGAGCCCTGCTGCCCCATGTCACCTGGCCCAGGGCCTGGTTGTGATGGGGGCTCCTCATGGGCCCCTCTGGCTTCCCTGAGCAGCCTCTCTCCACCCCGCCCCCAGAAGTGCCTGGACAGATACACAGCTCTCCTGGAGTGCAAACCTGGGACCCTGAGCCTGGGGCCCCCTGAGAAGTCAGGCCCCAACAGGCAGGGGCTGCAGGCTGACACCCACCCTCCTGCAGGTGGGTCAGGGGAGAGCACTACAGGTACAAGTTCAGCCGCCCCGGGGGCCTGCACGCTGCAGATGGCAAGTGGTGGATCCGGAAGAGGATCGGCCCCTACTTCCCTCCGCTCAGCCTCCGGGACCTGAAGGACTACTTTAGATCACGGGAGTGGCCGTATCCAGAACTGGAAGAGAGGGGCCCAGGTCCTGTGCCCTGAGCAATAAAGCGGAAAGACATTGGCACCCCAGCGCTACCACCTGCACTCTGACGTCCGGGAAAGCAAACCAGGAAGCGGGGTGGTATTGGGGGTCTGCTGGGGTCCTGAGTGGCCATCTGCTTTATTTTTTTTTAAGATTTTATTTATTTATTTTTAGAGAGGAGGGAAGGGAGGGAGAAAGAGAGGGAGAGAAACATCAGTGTGTGGTTGCCTCTCACACGCCCCCTACTGGGGATTTGGCCTGCAACCCAGGCATGTGCCCTGACTGGGAATCGAACTGGCCACCCTTTGGTTCGCAGGCCAGCATTCAATCCACTGAGCCACACCAGCCAGGGCATGTTTTTCTCATCTCCTGCAACTGGTCCCAGGCAAGTCAGAAAGCCCCCTGCCCCACCACACCCCTAGTCATCTCCCTTGTCATCAGGCCCCCCTAGATGGGACCAGGGTGTCCCAAGAGAGCTCTGGTTGGTCTGGGACCACCAGCACCCATTACACAGAGCCTCAGTTCCTCCCATTGGCCTTGGCCTGGGAGGGGGCGGGGGTCCCCTCAGGGTCCACAGCCAGGCCCTTACCCCTCAGCAGCACATCCCTGCTGTGTGCCTAGCATGAGGAACACCTCGGTCCCTGCCCCGCCTCCACACACCCAGGAACAGGGCTGAGACTGGAAGAAGCCAAGGCTCCCAGTCCCCACTCATCCCACTCCGTCCTCAGAACCCCACAAACCCCACACACACCCCCAGGCTGGCCTGGGCCCTGCTTTCTTCCCCAGTGACCAGCGTCCAGATGCCATTGGTGCCCCCCTTCGGGCCGCCCCCACCAGACCCTGAGCAAAGTGGCTCCCCACGCTCCTTTGTGGCCAGGTCCCCCAGTCACACACTGCGGAGCCTCCTGCTCTGGCCTGCTAGGCGAGGGGACAGCAGCATGCGCAGCCTCAGCCTGGGCGCTGGGCTGGCAGGGGTCCCCACAGCGGCAGTTCTGAGCCCACTTGTCAGAAGTTAAGCTGTGTTCGTTGTTTTTTGCTTGACGAGCCTGGGGCCCCACTGCAGTGAGATCCGGGGTGCAGCCCAGAACCCTCACTGCCTAGCAGGAGTCTGAGTGGGGTGGTGTCCTGCCAGACAAGCCCAGCACCCTCGGCACCACTCCAACCCTGGTCGGCCAGGCTGAGGGACCCCAAGGGGCCTGGATCCAGCCCCACCCAGGGGACAGCAGGCCAGGGGTGCCAGGCAGCCCTCCCTTCTCCCCTGGCCTGGCAAGTGCCAGTGGGGGTGGCCACCCACCCCTTCCTCCCTCCCCAGCCCTGGTGGTCCAGGGAACCCAGCCGTACTGCGGAGGGCTCCAGAGAGGCGGGTACAAGTGCACATCTGTGCGGAGCAGACCCCCCTCCTGCCGGGGGGGCAGCCTAGGCGCCAACAGAGGGGCCGTGTCCCTGCTTGCTGGGAACAGGCGCCCTGTGTCTGCAGCGGGGCAGGCCGGGCCACAGACACGGAGCCTGGAGCCAGCAGGACTGCCTGCGGCAGCCAACCACCAGCCACCGCCTGGGCAGCCTGTCCTGGGGGCCGTCCTGGGGGCTCTGCCAATGGGTGGGGGCACTAGAGGGCCTGAGGAGACCCTGCACCTTGGCTCCGGTGGGGTCCACACCCCTGCCCGGGACCTCAGTGCCTCCCTGCCAAAAGCCATGATGCGCACCCCACCCCGCATCGTCTCACTGAGCCCCTGGGCTCACTGCCACCCGGGGCTGGACAGGGGAGGCCCCTGTGACCCAGCATCCATGATAAACTCTCTGGGTCTCCATCCATCCTTGTCACCAAAGCCTCCAGGGCCCCCTACGACACGCACAGGAGGGGACGGTTAGGCCGACGGACAGGGCTGGAGTCCGCGGCAGTGTCACAGGCAGCCCCTTGGCTCAGGAGCCAAACAGCCCCGTCCCTGTCTCGGGACAGGACAAACTTCCACTCACCTGGGCATCACAGGCCACTCCAGGGCCAGGTTGTGAGGGCGCAGTGGCCGGAGTGAGGCTCCGCCTTCTGACACAGGAGGACCCAGCAGACCGGTTTCTCCCAGAGGCTCGGGTGTCCCCCCACACCCCCCGATCTGTCAGCAGCCTTTGGAGCCTGTCCTAAGGCCACTCCCTCCCATCGAAGCGAGTCAGCCTGAGCCCTTCCTCCCCTCAGGAGCCTCCCACCACGCCACTTCCCTCAGTGTGAACCTGGGGTCACTGCCCCTTACCTCAGCCACACCCTGCATCCTCCCCATTCCTCACCCCTGCCAGTGGATCAGGTCTTGGGGGCCCGCACCCCTCAGGGCTACCTCACCCTGCCCTCACTGGACCCCAGGTTGCTCCTCATCATGCTTTAGGCTGATGGGGATCCTGGCCTGGCCCCCCAGTGCCAAGTGGCACCCAGTACAGGTTTGCTGGGTAAACCGTCCACCTAATGACAGAAAAAGGCCCAGACACTGTTCACATCCGCTGCTCCTGACGTTGCCCTGGCTCCAGCCTCGTGAGGACCTGCTGTTTCTTGGTCAGCCCTAGAGAAACTTCTGGAATGGAGGGAGTGTTCTGGGACATGAGGCAGGGGGCATTAGCTCACCTTCCCTGCAAACAGCCGAGTCTGGGAGAATGGGGGCACATTCTTCCCCCCTCCCTCTCTCCTCCCCAAATCCCCCACCTGGGATACATGGGCCTGTAGGCGAGACCCCTCTGCCCTATCTGATGGGGAAGCACAGCATCTGTTGGAAACCGAACGCGCACCAAACAGGTGAACACGCCCGTGCTGGACCATCTGTGCCACTGCTGTCTCCCAGGAACATGAGACTTGGGACCTAGACACCGAGGCGCCCTCCACCAGACAGTGGCTGTGCCCGCATGACCCGCTGGGCCTGGCTGCTGGCCCCGTCCAGAGCAGCAGGCTTAGCCCAGGGCCTGGCCCAGGGAGGGCTCACACTGCACACAAGGTGGGGTGTCTGCGAGCCTTCATCATGCTAAAGGGGCTTACAGCATCTTAGTTGCCAAGATGGTTTTTCACTCACTCAAAGACGATTAAGTGCATTTTGGCACCTGCTGGGGCCCTGCACGTGCTCCCCTCAGCCCCGCTCAGATGAGACAGTCATCCTCGGGGGTTCAGTTCCACAGCCACTAGGTAAGGTGGAACTCAATGTATCAGCAAATCAACCTTCAGAACTCCCAATCAACAAAATTGGCAAACCTTTACTTTGACTGACAGAAGATGCAAACAACTAAAATTTTTTAAGATTTTATTTACTTGAAGAGAAAAGAAGGGAGAGAGAGAAAAAAAAACATGTATGAGAGAAACATCTATCAGTTGCCTCTCGCATGCACCCCAACCAGGGACCGAGCCCACAACCCAGACATGTGCCCTGACATGAATCAAACTGGTAACCTTTTGCTTTGCGTTACAATGCCCAAGCAGCTGAGCCACAGCGATCAGAGCAAGTAACTACAATTTTAAAAAGTAAGGGTATTACTACCAACCATACAGAAATAAAAATATACCAGACTACTATGATCAATTATATGCAAACAGATTACATAACCTACATGAAATGGGCAAATTCCTAGAGACAAACAAACTACTAAAACTGACCGGAAAAAATAAAAAATTTGAAAGGATGTCTAACAAGTAAAGAGATTGAATCAGTAATCAAAAACCTCCCAGCAGAGAAAAATTCTGCATCAGAAGGCTTCGTTACTGAATTTTACCAAGAATTTAAAGAATTAATGCCAATCCTTCTCAAGCTCTTTCAGAAACACTTCTTAACTCATCCAGTGAGGCTTGTATTGCCCTGTCAAATCCAGACAAAGACACCAACATCCTTTATGACTGTAGATGCAAAAAATTCTCAACAAAAGGACTAGCAAAACGAATCTAACAATGCCGGAAGGATCACACACCATGGTCAAGAGGGCGTCACCCCGGGAGTGTCCAAGTGGTTCGACAGAGGAAAGTCAGTTGGTTCCTACACCTCATTAATGATGCAGAACAACATGGCCACCCCAACTGACACAGAAAAAGCATTTGACGAAATCCAACACCCTTTCACATAATGAGAGGCATTCATGAGACATCCACAGCTAACCCACTCAGGACTGAGACGAGCACCTGCTCCTCCCACTGCTATTTGCCCGCAGTGAAACACTTTCCTTTCGCAGAGGACGTGCGCCTGTATACAGAGATGTACTGCTTAACAATGGGGACACTCTGAGAAACGAGTCATTAGGCAATTTCGTTTGTTGTTACATGGACACAAACCCACATGGCATAGCTGGCTACACATCGAGTCCCCACAGCAGGGCCTGCTGCTCTTGGGCTACGAACGTGTCACATGTTATATACGAAACAACCCGGGGCAAAACAAAGCTCGAGAGAAGATGATGCAATCAAGAGATCAGCAAACACAGGAAGCTGCTGCCCCTAGCGTGATACAACCTACTGTTTTCCACCCAACTTTTTATTTTATAAGTTGAAAAAAACCCTCTAAAATAATGATAAAATATATTGCATAACAAATACATAAGCCAGTAACATAGTCATTATTACAAAGAATTATGTACTTAACATCATTGTATCTGCCACACTTCTGCAGGCCCGTCGTCACAGGTTGGTTTACACGGGCATCACCACTGCCACTGAGGAGTGCATTGCGCTGTGACAGCGCCAGCTGACAAGAACTTTTCGGCTCCATTATGAAGTTTTGAGGCCACTGTTGTATGTGTGGTCCGTCGTTGACCGAAACATCATGTCGTGCATGACTGTGTAGGAAACTCCAGTGATCCGCAAAACCACTGCTGCAGTTAATAAACTAATTCAACAACACTGCAAGGTACAAGATCAACACACAAAAATCAGATGTGTTTCTACACACTAACAATGAACAATCGGAAAAAGAAACTAACAAAACAATTCCATTCACAGTGACATTCAAAAGAATAGAACACCTAGGAATAAATCTAACCAGAGGTAAAAGACAAAGACTTGTACACTAAAAACTACAAAACATTGCAAAAAGAAATTAAAGATGACCTAAACGAAGGAAAGGCATCTGTGTTCATGGATTGGATGACTTAATAATATTGACAACACTACTCAAAGTGATCTATAAAGGCAATAAAATCTCTATCAAAATTCCAATGGCCTTTTTGCATAGAAACAGAAAGCCAATCTGAAAATTCATAAGAAATTGCAAGGGCCCCAAATAATGAAAATAATCTTGAAAAAAGAAAGTTGAAGGACTCACGCCTCCTGATTTAAAAACAGCAAAAGCTATGACGACGAAAACAGTGTGGTACTGGCTTAAGGATAGACACATAGACCAGTGGAATAGAACGGAGAGCCTAGAAATAAACCCTCACACATATGGTCAAATGATTTTGGACAAGGGTGCCAAGTCAATTCAATGGGGAAAGGAGTCCTTTCGTGAAATGGTGCTGGGGAAAATGGATCTAAACTCTGAAGAATGAAGTTGGACCCTTACTTCACACCACATTAAAAAATTAGTTCAAGCCCTGGTCGGTGTGGCTCAGTTGGATCTCATCCTGCTGAACTGAAAGGTCATGGGTTTGATTCCCAGTTAGGGCATGTGCCTGGGGCGCAGCTTCAATCCCCAGTCAGGGTGAGTGCAAGAGACAACAGATTGGTGTCTGTCTCTTGCACATCGATGTTTCTCTCCCTCTCTTTCTCCCTTCCCTACTCTCTTGAATCAGTAAAAGAAAAAAAAAACAAATTAGTTCAAAATGGATATGAAATACCTAAACATAAGAGTTAATGCTATTAAAACACTTAGAAGAAAACAGGTAATCTTCATGACCTTGGATTTAGCCATGGATTCTTAGATATGACACCAAAGGCAGGAACAACAAAAGAAAAATTGGATTTCATCAAAATTTAAAACCTTTGTGCATCTAAGAACATTGTAAAGAAAGTGTAAAGACAACCAAAAGAATGGGAAAAAATATTTGCAAGTCATGTATCTGAGAAGAGTCAAGTGTTCACAATATATAAGGAACTCTTAAAACTAAGCAACAAAAAGACAAACACCCCAATTCAAAAGGACTTGAATAGACATTTCTCCAAGGAAGACATACAAAGGGCCAAAAAACACATGAAAAGATGCTCGACATCCTTAGGGAGATGCATATGAGAACCACAATGAGAGACTACCTCATACCCACCAGGATGGCTATAACGTTTTAGATGGAGAATAACAAGTGCTGGCAAGAACATGGAGAAATTAGAACCTTTGTACATTGCAGGTGGCAATGCAAAACAGTGTAGCCACAGCAGAAAACAGTCTGGCAGTTCCTCAGAAAGTTAAACATAAAATCACGATATGATCCAGCAATTCCATTTCGGGGTATATATTTAAAAAATGGAAAATGTATACAAGCAGATACTAGTTCACAGCAACATTATTCATAAATAACCAAAAGTTGAAAACAACCCATATGTCCACCAACAGAAGAATGAATAGGCAGAGTGTGATCTATCCGTACAATAGAATACTATTCGGCCACAAACAGGAATAAAGTATTGACACATGCTACAATGTGGGTAAACCTTGAAAAATGTCCCCAGACATGAAAGGTTGCCAATTATATGATTCCGTTTACATGAAATATCTAGAATAGGTAAAGCCATAAAGATGGAAAGATTAGTGGTTGCCA
The DNA here is from genome assembly GCA_004026765.1 of Micronycteris hirsuta. Lineage (NCBI taxonomy): Eukaryota > Metazoa > Chordata > Mammalia > Chiroptera > Phyllostomidae > Micronycteris > Micronycteris hirsuta. The sequence continues at coordinate 74,173 of PVJI01006153.1, forward strand.
GAGGCTGGAGGGAGGGGAGAAGGGGAGCGACTGCTGATGGGCACAGGGTCTTCTTTGGAGGTGATGCTTGCACAACACTGTGATGTACTAAACACCAACGATTATTCACTTTTAAATGGTTAATTTATTGTTAAGGTTGATTTCTGAAAAAGAAAGGGAATAATAACGCAAAAGAAGGAATACTCTGGTGCAAGAAAAGAAGCTGAAGGCCAGAATGGTGCACCCCAGGCTGAAAAGAAGAGGCACCTTGTCCTGATGACATGGGGACTCCCAACAAAGACCTTTGCATAAAACTAGTACCCTTTCCGGGCCAAAACATTAGAGAACAAAGTCAATGAAACTCAATCTGGTTCTTTGAATATATCGATAAAATGGGTAAACCTCTGGCTACAATGATCAAGCAAAAAGAGAAAACATGAATTACCAGTATCGAGAAGGGAAAAGGGAACGTCACTACAGATCCTGTCAACATTGAAAGACTATTGTAAACAACTACTATTCTAATAGATTTGACATCCTAGTTGAAATGGAAACAAAATTCACGAAAGACATGAGTTACCAAAACTGACTCATGAAGAGAGAGAAAATCCAAATAGCCTCATAACAATTAAATAAATTGAATTCTTTCAAACTTCACAAAGAAATTTTCAGGCCAGCATAGCTTGATTGGTGAGTTCTAACCAAAATTTAATGGAGATATTATAATTTAATGGAGAAAAGTATACAAACTTTCAGAAAATGGAGGAGGAGCCCTGGCTGGTGTGGCTCAGTGGATTGAGCATGGGCTGTGAACCGAAGGGTCGCTGGTTCAATTTCCAGTCAGGGCACATGCCTGGCTTGCAGGCCAGGTCCCCAGTAGGGGCCACGTGAGAGGCAACCACACATTGATGCTTCTCTCCCCCTCTCCCTCTCTTCCCCTCTATCTAAAAATAAGTGAGTAAAATCTTTTAAAAAAAGAAAAGAAAAAGAAAATGGAGGAGGAAACCTCACACACTACTGGTTAGAATAGAAAAAGGTACAACCCTAGAAAACAGTTTGGCATTTCGAAAGCATTCAGCATGTACTACCGCTTGACCCAGCCATTTCCCCCCTTGGTATCTACTCAAGAGAAATGAAAGCACAGAGACCTGTAAGTAGTGTTACTAGCAGATTTATTCATAAGAGCCCGAAAACGGAACAGTCCTGAAGCCCATCAGCAGGAGAGTGTATGATTCCATTGTGTTGCTAACCCTTAGCCATAAAGCGATCAAATTATTGACGCACACAACAACACACCTTGAAAACAGGAATCCAGAGACAAAAGACTACACACCATGTGATTCCATTTATACAGGACTCTAGGGAGGGACACATCTCCACTACGGTGACAGAAAACAGGTCAGTGGTTACCTCGGGCCAGGCTGGGGAGGAATTGACTGGGACATAGAACAAGGAAATAGTTGGGGGTGGAAATGTTCTGTATCTCTATTGCAAGGGAAGTTACCTTGGTGTACACATTTGTCAAAAACCACCAAGCTGTGCACACAGAATAGATACATTTTATTTTACATAAATTCAGCTGACTCTGGAGAAAGCCCTGATTTGTAGTGTGTTTTTGTAGTTTCCGTGATGGAAGTACTCCCACTGGGTCTGATTGCAGGCTCCCAGAGTGTCATCGCTCAGCACAGAGCTGGAAAGGATGTGCATGACTGGGTCTTGTGCAGGGGTACAAACCAGCACCAGCCCCCCACTACTTAAAGCGTAATCGAGTTGATTTTGAAAACAAAAGAAAAACGCTGAAATATCACTACTCCAGGCGAAATAAGTAAGACTGGCAACACCAGTGTTGACAATGCAGAGGGCAGTGGAAATACTGGCCAAAGTCTAAGTTGGCAGCATCTACTGAAGCTGTAAGTGCCCAGGACCTGGCTCATCCCTGGGTGTGTGCACAATGCAAGCAGGGACAGATGTCCCCAGGGGGCATGTGCTAAAGGTCACAGAAGCCTGTTTCTAAGAGACAAAAAACAGCACACAACTCCAAGTTCATCGAGAGTAGGACAGGCAGACTTCCAGCCAAGATGGAGGCATAGGTAGATACACTTTGCCTCCTCACACAACAAAAAGGACAACAAGTTAAAAACAAAAAACAACCAGAACTGACAGAAAATTGAACTGTATGGAAGTCCAACAACTAAGGAGTTAAAAAAGACACAATCATCCAGACCAGTAGGAGGGGTGGAGCCAGGAATTCAGGTGGAGAGGACTCACAGCTGGCAGACCGGGGTGGTCCCACATTCGAGTGCAGATAAACAGGGAGGATCAGCTGGAGAATGAAACAGACTGAGCAACTCAGGGCTCCAATGCAGCCTCAAACCACTGATTGAAAACACCTGTGGGGGTTGAGGCAGTGGGAGAAACTCCCAAACTCACAGGAGAGTTCATTGGAGAGACCCACAGAGTCCTAGAATCTACACAAGCCCACCCCCCTGGGAATCAGCACCAGAAGAGCCCAATTTGCTTGTGGGTAGCAGGGGAAGTGATTGAAATCTGGCAGAGAGCAGAGCAAGAGTCCCTCTCGGAACTCTTCCCCACATACAGCATCACAATGCAACGATGTGGGTTGCCCCCACCCTGGTGAACACCTAAGGCTCTGCCCCTTACTATCCAATAGGCGCATTGAGACCAAAAAAAAAAAAAAAAAGGCCCAAATGGAAAAACAAAGCTTTAGAAAAAATACAACTAAGCGACGAAGCCAACCTATCAGATTCGCAGTTCAAAACACTGGTAATCAGGATGCTCACAGAATTGGTTGAATTTGGTCCCAAATTAGATAGAAAAATGAAGGCTATGCTAAGTGAAATAAAGGAAAATGTACAGGGAACCAATAGTGATGGGAAGGAAACGGGGACTCAAATCAGTGGTGTGGACTAGAAGGAAGAAAAAAACATTCAACCAGAAAAGAATGAAGAAACAAGAATTCCAAAAAATGAGAAGAGGCTTAGGAACCTCCAGGACATCTTTAAACGTTCCAACATCTGAATTATAGGGGTACCAGAAGAAATTGAAAACTTATTTGAACAAATAATGGAGGAGAATGTTCCCAATCTGGCAATGGAAATAGACTTCCAGGAAGTCTAGGAAGCTCAGAGAGTCCCAAAGAAGTTGGACCCAAGGAGGAACACACCAAGGCACATCATAATTACATTATCCAAGATTAAAAATAAGGAGAGAATCTTAGAAGCAGCAAGAGAAAAGGGGACAGTTACCTACAAAGGAGTTCCCATTAGACTGTCAGCTGATTTCTCTTGAAAGAAACCTTGCAGGCAAGAAGGGGCTGGAGAGAAGTATTCAAAGTCATGAAAGGCAAGGACCTACATCCAAGAATACTCTATCCAGAAAAGCTATCATTTAGAATGGAAGGGCAGATAAAGTGCTTCCCAGATAAGGTCAAGTCAAAGTTCATCATCACCAAGCCCTTATTATATGAAATGCTATAGGGGTTTATCTAAGAAAAAGAAGATAAAATATATACATATGAACAGTGAAATGACAGCAAGTGCACAGTTATTAACAACCACACCCAAAACAAGAACAAAAGCAAACTAAGCAAACAACTAGAACAGGAACGGAACCACAGAAATGGAGATCACATGGAGGGATATCAACAGGGGAGTGGTAGGGGAGAGAGGGGGAAAAGGTACAGAGAATAAAAGCATAAACGATAGTAGAAAACAGACAGGGGGAGGTTAAGAATAGTATAGGAAATGGAGAAGCCAACGAACTTATATGTATGACCCATGGACATGAACTGAGGGAGGGAACGTAGGTGGGAGGGGGTGTGAAGGGCAGAGGGGAATAAAGGGGGGTAGGGGGAATGGGACAACTGTAATATCACAATCAATAAAATATATTAACAACAAAAAAAAGTAGGATAGACAGCCCTGGCCAGTGTGGCTCGGTTGGTTGGAGCATCCTCTCATAGCTGGAAGGTTGCAGGTTCAATTCTTGATCAGGGCACATACCTTGGTTGCAGGTTCAATCCCCAATCCGGGAGCATATGGGAGGCAACCAATTGATGCTTCTTCCTTGAATCAGTCGATGTCTCTCTCTCCCTTTCTCCCTCGCTCTCTAAAAAGCAATGAAAAAATGTCCTCGGGTAAGGATAAAAAATAAAAAGTAGGATAGACAAATGATGTTGTGTGCTTATTTGATGGAATACCTTAGGGCCAAGAGAATCACCAGTCTACAACCATGTGGAAAATGGGGTGAAGGTCCCACACGTGCAGCAGAGCAAAAGGTGAGACTCACGTAAGTGTGTGCTATGGGACACCACCCACCACCTAACACAGACGTGCAGGACCAGACCGTGGTGTCACAGACCAGGGTCATTGTCCTGTTGGGGACACAGAGGGGCCATGAGGTTCAAGTTCTTGACCCGGTGGTGGTTACACTGACATTCATTCAGTTTGTGAACATTTTCTGAGCTCACAGATTTGGTGGACTTTTCTGTGTGTTTTTCATTGTGGAGTGTTAGATCCTACTTAGTTTCCGGTGTGTTTCTTATAAAGAGCATCGAGCTGGGTGTCTGTCTCTTCACTGGTATGTGTAAGAAAGTGTCAGCAAACAGGTCTGTGTCCGTTGTGACCCTTGATATGACCCAGACTTCACCCAACTTACTTTGTGTTTTGACTGACTGCATTTTTTCTTTGCTTATTGCCACCTCTCCCCACTCTCCCTTTTCACTCTTTAGAAATATTTTCTGTTCCCTAAGTTTTTAAGCCACGATCCAGCCTGCTGTGGCCCAGGCGGGGACTCAGGCGGAGAAACCCCAGATGCCCCTTCCCGGGGCGTCTTGTCAGGCCGGCACTTGTTTCTCCTGTGAATGTAACTTCCTAAAGCCGTTCAAGCCCAGCAACGTGAGCCAACCCCACAAAGCCCCACTCAACGGAGAGGAGCTGGGGGCCGCCCACACCTTACATTCTAAGGCTAAAAACCATGAAAGCTGTGCCAGACAGAACCCACGAGACAAGACGATGCCTCTCGTATCTCCTTCTCTCCTGTCTAGGGGTAAACCGACTCCATTGGTCCTCAGGGAGGGTCGTCCACAAGTCACCTCCGTGCGCTGGCTGGGGGGTGGGGGGGTGGGGTGAGCTGCACCTGGGCCTCCAGGGCAAAAGTGCCAGCCCTGCAGCTGCAGGCCTTTCAGTGGCGGGCATGCATTTGCATCTCAATAACCCCTGATTAATATTTAAGGAGCCAGCTGTCTGAGCCACATGGAAAAAACCGGGGAAAAAACACGCCTTGTTCCTTTAAGGGGTGGGCTCCAGGTCTTCATCAAGTGGCCTCATCTCCTCACTCGGCTTTCACACTCACACAATTCTTCTAGATGAAAAAAATATGAAGCGCCATTAGCAAGTTATCAGGGACCAACTGTGTGTCCCCATCAATGCCCCTCAGTCCATTGTGGCCGCTGCGCAGCTGCAGGGCTGGCGCTGAGCAAACCGCCGGGCTGGGCTCCATCCCTCCGTCTGCCCACCGTCGTGGGGCATCGCGTGCACCGTGCCCTTTCACTGCACTGTCAAACGGAAGTGGATGCCATGTTCAGAGCTGGTGCGTAGGCCTGAGGGGAGGTGCCCCAGCCAACACCCCCACCCCACCCCCACTCAGGGAGTCACCGTTGTCCCTCCCAGATGGCTGCACAGCCTCCAGGGGTCCCAGTCCTCCCCCAACCTGTCACAGGCCAGCCACTAGGAAGGGCATGTGGTTCTCGTCAATCAAGTCGGGCCACCCATGCAGAGAGCCCTCCCCTCACTGACAACAACCCCTGGTAGGCAGGGTGGCTTCTCTCACAGCTGGGTCTCAGCTCTCTGAGAGGCTTTCCCCTGCCACCCCAAGGGTGTCCCTCCACTGTGCTTCTCTGGGCAAGGTCACTGCGGCCTGCTGCTCCTGGCTGCCTCGGTCCCCTCATGGAGGCGTCAGCCCCACCAGGAGGGCCTGTGGTCAATTGCAGTGGGTTGAGCAGCGTCCCCCCAAATTCACACCCACCCAGAACCTCAGCACATGACTATGGAAATAGGGTCTTTGCAGCTGTGATTAATTGAGAGGAGGTCACGCTGGGTAAGGGTGTTCCCTAAATTCAGTGTCTGGTGACCTTACTGTAAGAGGAGACACTGAGGCACCAGGAAAAGTCATGGGACAGCAGGAGAGACTGGGTGGATACAGCCACTGCCCAAGAGAGGCAGAGCCTCCAGGCGCCGGAAGAGACAGAAAGGACCTGCCCCTGAGGCCTCCGAGGGAGCGCGGCCGAGACACCTTGATCTCAGACCTCCCTCCCCCAGACAGCGAGAGGACGCAGTGCTGCTGTTCTCAGCGCCCGGGCCACGGCCCCGGGCTGCCGGGCTCCCTGACCCACTCACCGCACAGCAGTGGGGCCGCACCCTGGGCTCGGGAGAGCCTCGCATGCCCGGTGTGAGAGTGCGCGGCCTGCCGCCGCCCTCCTTGCTGAACAGGGAGGCGGGTGGCTGGGCGCCTCCCGAGAGGGTCAAGGGTGCAAGGCAGCAGGACCCCCATCAGCCCGCCCAGAACCCCCAAGCCTTGTCTGGGCCCTCGGCGCTCAGCGGACCCTGGGAGTCCCGGCGCCCCTCCCAGCCCTTTATTCCCAGCCAGAGCCCCAGGTCTGGTGCCTGACCAGGGCATATGCTCCTCAATACACACAGACTCCTGCCATAAGAAGTCCCTAGAGGAGGGTGGACACCGAAGACCGCAGGGACCAGCCTCTACCTGGAGAGGGGGAGGGTCCCAGGCCCCCAGCCCTCCTGCCCAGGTCCTGTACTCGGAGCCGGCAGGATTCTGCTCCCGGAACCACCAATGAAGGGCGGGTCTAGAGAAAGGACTTCATAAACCTCTCCCCCACCAGGTGGCATGGCTGCAGAGCACCTGGGGACAAAAATCACTCACCAGGTTCAAACACATCTTCCAGGGGTAGGTGGGCATTCCAGAGGTAGAGGTGCCCTCAGCCATCTGGCACCTGTACCCACAGTCTCGCTGACCTGTCCCCACATCCTCCCCAAGGACGCCTGGCAGCACTGTGTCCACTGGCCCTTCTCAGGAGCCAAAATGGCACCAGGAGGACACCATCTGGCTTCAGGGTCCCAAGTCCCCTGCTCACAGCTGTGGCAGGTCCTGCAAGAGCCCCAGCCCATCTGGGCCTCCACGACCGGCCCACGCAGGGCAGCTGTGGCAGCAAGGAGCCCAGGCAGGGGCCCAAGGCCCCCACAGCACGTAGCCCCTGGCTCATTCCACATTTGCTGGTGTCACGGGGTCTTGGCTGGTAGGATACAGTTACCAAGGCAGGGCTCCCCTCTATTGTCCTGGAGAGCTGGGGCAGAAATAGTGGCAAAGCCTGGAAGACCTCCAAGTGGAGGCAGCAGCTCTGGAGGCCTCAAGACAGCTCACCTACTGACACATAACACTTTAGTATTCCCCTTCTCACGCCCCCACAGCTGGCAGAAGGTGCCTCGGAGGGACTCTGAGCCTTCCCGGTCAGCTCTCCGCAGCCCTGCCGTGCCCTCCAGGCCGAGGGGGCAGAGCTGCCAGGAGAGCAGGTGTTGGCCACTTGGACCACGGGGCACCTCCTCCACCTGGACCAACGGAAGACACCAGGGTCCCTGGACACGGTGGAATGCGCCTTTCTCGGGGGTATCCACCTCAGTCCTGAGGGAGAAAGATGTAAATGGAACTTGTCTTCCCCAGGCAGGTTGGCGAGGAGGTGGGAGAGCAAGGATGCCTGGCACAAAGCTGCCCCTCTGTCCAGGGCGAGCCCAGTGGGCAAGTGTTAAACGCCGCAGCGAGAGGGACGACGCCCCACCCCAGGGCTGAGGGACAGCTGGCCCGTCACCTGTCAGGGCTCAGGCACCACAGCTGTGCCGACAGCAAGAGCCAGACTCCGATCCAAGAAAACAAAGTGCCCACGCTGTGCTCGGAATTCCAATCGGTGCCACACGCAGCTGGCAAGAGCCGAAGGCAGGCCTCCAGGGCTGCACAGGCTGGCAGCGCCCACTCTGGGCCAGGGCGGACACCAGGGGCACCGATGGGTCCCCACATGGGGTGGGGGCTCTGAGCCCAGGTCCCTGTGGACAGCACGCGGTGCCGTAGGCCTGCCCCTTCCTGAGAGGCTCCTGGAGACCCCACCACCGAGCCAAGCGCAGCCTCTGCCACCCCAGTGAGAACGGGGAAAGAAGCATGACGACAAGAGATGGACTGATGTGCACAGGTCAGCAGCCGGCGAGGCGGAAGCCTGCGCCGCTCCCAGATGGCGCCGGAAGCCTAGGAACGTTATGGAACGACTCACCGGCCTGATGGTCCTGTGGCCAGGACCAGTGAGTTGCCCCGTGGACTCAGAGAGCTGCCAGCTCTGCCTTTTCAGGGCTTGTGGGTCCAAACTGGAGCCAGGAAGGAGAGGAACCCCCTTCTAATGTTAGCCGTGTGCACCCCACAGCTGGGGCTGCACCAAAGAGCAGCCACTGAGGCCGCTGCCAGAGCCCCATCAAGGTGGGCTCAGTAGTGCACCCTAAAACATGTATCCGTGTCCTGACTCCCGAAATCTGTGGGTGTGACCTTATTTGGAAAGGGGTCTTTGCATCTGAATTAAATTAAGGATCTGGAGACAAGATCATCCTGGCTCACCAGGACAGGTCCCAAATCCAATGACCTGTGACCTTATAAGAGACCAAAGAAGAGAGGCACAGACCCAGAGGAGAAGCCACGTGAGGACGGAGGCAGAGTTTGGAGTGGCGCAGCCTCAACCCAAGAATGCCTGAAGCTACTAGAAGCTGGGAGAGGCCAGACAGGGCCGCCCTCAGAGCCTCTGCAGGGAGCACAGCCCTGGGCTTCTTGATCTCAGACTTCTGGCTCCGAACTGGGAGAAAACTAGTCACTCTTGGTTTCAGCGACCCGGTCTGTGCCAGTTTGTGATGGTGGTCACAGGACACAACGCACCCACTCCCCCGCCACGGTGTGGACGTGGTGGGAGCGCCTCCACCTCCCCAGCCTCTTCCAACTCCTCCTGCCGGCCCTGGGGGTGCAGCTGCTCCTCACAGCCCCATCAAGACCCACTCTTGGCCTCTGGCTGCACTGGATACCCCCAAAGTCAGACGCAGACATCTCCCCTTTGATAACTTAGAGGAAATGGAGCAATTCCTCAAAATCCACAAGCAACCACACTCACCTAAAATGTAGTAGATACTGAGTGGTCCCAGAACTATGAAAGACATTGAATCTGCCGTTAAAAATGTGGGAGAGATGGCCAGGCCCAGGTGATTTTACCGGTGCTATCTAGGGAACATGTAAGGAAGAAATAGCACCAATTCTACCCACATTCTTTCAGAAAGGAGGAGAGGAGGGAACACTTCCCAAGCCATTTTATCAAGCCAGCATTCGCCTAAGGCCAAAGCCAGGAAAACAGCACAAGAAAACTACATCTCTCATGAACGCAAACAGAAAACACCTCAACAGAACATTAGTAAATGAATCGGCAACATATACAAATAATTATACATCACAACCAAGCAAGCTTCACCCAGGAATGCAAGGCTAGTCCAAAGTTTCGAAACCAATTAAAAGACTAAGAGAAACCATATGATCATATCAATAGATACAGAAAAAACAGACAAAATCCAACACCAATTTATAATTTTTTAAAAAGCCCTCTCTGTAAACTAGGAATAGAAGGGAACTTCCCTAACCTGACAAAGGGCACCCACGAAACCCCGCAGCTGTCCTCGCACTTAAGGGGGGGAAGGCTGACTGCTTCCCGGTGAGACCAGGAGCAGGACGAGGCGTCCACTCTCGCCACTACTACTCAGCACGAGGCCGGGGTCCTTGCCGGCGCAACCGGGTGAGAAAAGAGATTCCAAGCAGCACGGACGAGGTCCAAAGGCATCGCACTGAATGAAAGAACAGACTGCCTGGCTCCATTTACACGTGGTTTCAGAACAGGCGGGTGAAACCTACGGCGGCTCCTCGGGGCTCACTGGTGGCACAGGCGGAACTTTCAGGGTAACCGGACAGATGCGCGGGATCCTTACCGATGGATCGTTTGTCAGCCCCACCAAACTCAGCGCAAGACATGTGCGTTTCACGATGAGCAAGACACCTTGATTATTTTGAGGAGCAAATAGAGCAGGAGCCTCTGCATGTCTCTGGTCCTCTGTGGGTCTGTGTCCTCACCAGGACATGAGGGCACAGCCAGGTGAGTGCTAAGGCCTTGAGGGTCCCAGTCTATATGACCCCTCGCCCTTAACTTAATTCCATCTGCAAAGACCGTATTTCCAAACAAGGTCATGTTCACAGGCTCTGAGGGATATGTCTTTAGGGGGGGACCATGCAGCCAGCACAACCTGTGAGCCCAGAGGGTCCCCAAGGGTGAGGCCCTAGCACCTGCCGTGCCCCCGCTGCCCACATGGAGGCAACGCCGGCCCTGCATAGTCACACACACCTGTGAGCGCACGGGCACACCCCCGGGCCAGCCCCCCAACCCTGCTTCTCCCATTGTGTCCCTTTTGGGACCGCCTACACAGCATGCTCAGGGAAGGGGTATCTGACTCCAAACTTTCCCCATCTACCCTCTTTCCTTGTATTCACAAGGTCACCCTGATAGGCATTCCCAGCCATGGTTTCTCACCCATAGGTCTGAGGTGCATGTGACCACCCAGGTGGCCTTTCAAGCTCATAGGTACACATCCAGGTGACTGGGAGGACAACAGTACCATTTGGCCACACAGCATTGGGCTGGGAACTGGCCCCTTGGTTCTGAGGAGCTGGGGTAGGGGCAGGAGGGAATAGTCCAGGAAAAGCAGAGTGGCCAGTACCCCAGATGGGAGAGAATGGCAGATGAGCACCATGTTCCAGAGTGTCACATGAGGGTCCCCCCCCCCAGGGCATGGTGGCCCACGGCGCAGGAACAGCCCCCTGCATCCCTTGGTCTACTACTGAGTAGGGCCTGCAGATGACTAGTCCCCGCCCCCTGGTCCTCGGAGGCCAGGTGGGAAGGGGCTGCAGTCCCCAGAGTGGTCTCCCCAGATCCAGGCTCACTCCGAGTAAGGGCTCGTGGTTTGGGAGACCCTCAGAGGGGCATCACTGTATCGGCATGATTTAAGGGGACCATCATCCATGACAGAGGCGAGCGAGGCTGGCACCAGATCCCTAGGCCCCCCTTAACTGGCTGGTTTAGGCCGAAGGGATCTGGCCAGGCTGCCTCCTCAGCATCGTTCCAACGTTTTGACATTTTTGCAAAGATTTTAGTCCTTGTGAAAGCAAGACCTTGACAGGGCCTGTGCTTCAGCAGGACGTCCCTGGAGCCTCACAACCGGAAGGGCCATGACCAGCGTCAGGCCATGTCCTCACCAGGGACTACCACCCCACCCCCAAGGGCAGCACTCGGGGACAGAGCTTTTCCAAGAGCACTGTCTCCCTGGCCCAAAGGAGCCACTGTCCCCACTCATGGACTGACATTCCTTAAACCTTTAACAGAATCACAGTGCCTGGCTGTTGTAGCTCAGTGGATTGAGTGCGCGCTGCGAACCAAAGGGTCGCCGGTTCGATTCCCAGTCAGGACACATGCCTGGGTTGCGGGCCAGGTCCCCAGTGGGGGCTACATGAGAGGCAGTCACACACTGATGTTTCTCTCCCTCTCTGTCTCCCTTCCCTTCTGTCTAAAAGTAAATAAAATCTTTAAAAAAAAAAAAAAAAGAATCACAGTGAAGCTGCCTGGGCCTGGGCTTTCCTCTGTGTTAAGTTTCTAAATTACTAATTTAATCTCTTTATTCCTCACAGGTCTGTTCACATAGTTTGTTTCTTCCCAAGTCAGTTTTGGTCATTTGTGTCTCCGTGGAAATTATCCATTTTATCTGTTACCTAATTTGTCAGCCCTCAGTTTTCACTGTGTCCCATGTAAGTCCTGCTGATTTATGAAAGTGGCAGTGACATAGGGCTGACAGCCTCCAAGATGACATTCACAGAAACCTTGAGAGTCGGCGCCTGGCCTGTTCTTAGTCTTATAGCAAAGGAGCTCAGTTTCCACCATCACCTGTGACATCAGGGGGCCAATTTTTTTGACACACCCACTTCAAGTTAACGACATGCCATGCTCAATGCTCTAAGCATTTTTATCATAAACTGCTTTTTTTTTTTAATTAAGGCATCTTTTTAAAAAGATTTTATTTATTTATTTTTAGAGACAGGGAAAGGAAGGAGAAAGAGAGGGAGAGAAACATCAATGTGTGGTTGCCTCTTGCAAGCCCCCTACTGGGGACCTGGCCCACAACCCAAGGCATGTGCCCTGACTGGGAATCAAACCAGTGACCCTTTGGCTTGCAGACCACACTCAACCCACTGAGCTATACCAGCCAGGGCCATAAACTGGTTTTGACAGTTATCAAATACTTTTTCAGCATTAACTCATAAATAAACAGCACTGATGAACTTTTTTCTTTGTTTTAATCCTTTTTTTATTTTTCAATGACAGTTAACATACATTATTATATTAGTTTCAGGTGTACACCCCAGTGATTAGACATTACATAACTTACTAATTTATCATCCCAATAAATCGTGCACCCATCTGATACCACACACAGTCGTTAGAATAGTATTGACTATACTCCCTATGCTCTGCTTCACATCCCCATGACTGCTCTGTAACAACCAATGTGTACTTCTTAATCCCTCCACCTCTTTCACCCACCCCTCCAGTCCCCTCCCGTCTGGCAACTGTCAAAATGGTCTCTGTATCCATGAGTCTGTTTCTGTTCTGCTTGTTCATTAATTTTGTTTTTTAGATTCAATTGTTGATGTATATGTATTTATTACCATTTTATTGTTCATATTTTTGGTCTTTTTTTTTCTTTTTCTTCTTAAAGAAGACCCTCTAACATTTCCTATAATACTGGTCTGGTGATGATAAACTGCTTTACCTTTTTGTTGTCTGAAGCTCTTTTTCTGTCCTTCGATCTAAATGATAGTTTTGCTGGGCAGAGTAATTTTGGTTTTAGGTTCTTGCTTTTCACAACTTTGAATATTTCTTGCCAATCCCTTCTTGCCTGCAAGGTTTCTTTTGAGAAATCAGCTGACCGTGTTGTGGGAGCTCCCTTGTAGGTAACTAACCGCTTTTCTCTTGCTGCTTTTAAGATTCTCTTTGTGTAACTTCCACTCAAGATGTAGGCGTACATAGATATGCTTTGCTTCTTTACACGACCAGAAGAAGGACAACAACAAATTTAAAAACAAAAAACCAGAATTGACAGAAAATTGAACTGTATGGAAGTCCGACAACCAAGAAGTTAAAGAAGAAACATTCATTCAGACTGGCAGGAGGGGTGGAGACGAGCAGCCAAGTGGAGAGGAAGCATGGCAAGGTGGCAGCTGGAGGACCACAGTGGGTGAGGCAGCAGCTGTTGGACTGGGCAGTCCCACATCTGTGTGTGGATAAACCAGGAGGAACGACTGGGGAGCAAGACAGATCGAGCAACCCAAGGTCCCATTGTGGGGAAATAAAGCCTCAAAACCTCTGACTGAAAAAACCTGTGGCAGAGGGAAAAACTCCCAGCCTCATAGGAGAGTTCATCGGAGAGACCCATACGGTCCTAGAACATACACAAACCCATCCACCCAGGAATCAGCCCCAGAGGGCCCAATTTGCTTGTGGGTATCAGAGGAACTGACTAAAAGCCAGCGAAAGCCAAGTAAGTGGCATTGTTCCCTCTCCCTCTCAGACCCCTCCCCCACATACAGTGCCACAACCCAGCAACGTGAGTTGCCCCACCCTGGTGAACACCTAGGGCTCTGTCCCTTTCTACATAACAAGTGTGCCAAGACATAAAAAAATATATGGCCCAAATGAAAGAACAGATCAAAGCTCTAAAAATAGAATTAAGCAATGAAAAGAAAGCCAACCTATCAGATGCCAAGTTCAAAACACTGGTAATCAGGATGCTCCCAGAAATTGTTGAGTATGGTCGCAAAATAGAGGAAGAAATGAAGGCTATACAAAGTGAAACAAAGGAAAGTGTACAGGGAATCAACAGTGACGGGAAAGAGACTGGGACTCAAATCAATGGTGTGGACCAGAAGGAAGAAAGAAACATTTGACCAGAACAGAATGAAGAAACAAGAATTTAAAAAAATGAGGAGAGACTGGGGAACCTCCAGGACAACTTTAAACATTCCAACGTCTGAATCATAGGGGTGCCAGAAGGAGAAGAGGAAGACGAAGAAATCAAAAACTTATTTGAAAACATAATGAAGGAGAACTTCCCCAATCTGGCAAAGGAAATAGACTTCCAGGAACTTCAGGAAGCTCAAAGAGTCCAAAAAAAGTGGGACCCAAGGAAGCACACACCAAGGCACATCATATATAATTGCATTACCCAAGATTAAAGATAAGGAGAGAATCTTAAAAGCAGCAAGAGAAAAAGAGACAGTTACCTACAAAGGAGTTCCCATAAGACTGTCAGCCGATTTCTCAAAAAACCTTGCAGGCGAGAAAAGGCTAGAAAGAAGTATTCAAAGTCATGAAAGACAAGGACCTACATCCAAGATTACTCTACCCAGAAAAACTATCATTTAGAATGGAAGTGCAGATAAAGTGCTTCCCAGATAAGGTCAAGTTAAAGGAGTTCATCATCAACAAGCCCTTATTATATGAAATGTTAAAGGGACTTATCTAAGAAAAAGAATATAATCAAAACTATGAACAGTAAAATGACAATGAACTCACAGTTATCAACAACTGAACCTAAAACAAAAACAAACTAAGCAAACAACTAGAACAGAAACAGAATCACAGAAATGGAGATCACATGGAGGGTTATCAGTGGGGAGGGGAAGGGGGAGAATGGGGGGAGGAAGTACAGGGAATAAGAAGCATGAATGGCAGGTACAAAATAGACAGGGGGAGGTTAAGAATAGTATAGGAAGTCGAGAAGCCAAAGAACTTATATGTACAACCCATGACATGAAATAAGGTGGGAGGAATGCTGGTGGGAGCGGGGATGCAGGGTGGAGGGGAATAAAAGGGAGAAAAAAGGGACAATTGTAATAGCATAATCAATAAAATAT